>JAWWEQ010006443.1:0-144941 GCA_035583055.1 Torymus tubicola
TAATGTGTTAAATGTGCTTTATCTTTGAGAAACTTTAATTGTTATGCCAGTCTATGTACACCATTATGTATACTTTTATATAATTGTATTTTTGTGTAGAAGGCTTTTAGTCCGTATAAATATAATAAATAAATAAATAAATAAATAAATATTGATATTTTAATAAGAAATAAATATTTCTTTAAACAAAAACTATTAGAAATTTTTATTTTAAATTATGTATTATTTGGTTGTTTTCGATTTGTCTGAAAAACTTATCACAAGACTGAAGAATGAATAAACATGATATTTTTTTGTACGAATTGTAGGACGAAGACACTTCTAAAGCACAAAACTGTAGAGAAAAATTCTGCGCCAACTATCCAGAGTCTTATCGATCCTGTCTTGTAATTATCTACTATTGCTTCTCATTATTCCTGATTTTTCAAAGAAAATAGCTAATTTTATTTTTATTATTCTTTCAGAGTTCACAGCTGGCTAAAATTGCATGCTCTACTTCCATTGGGTAATTAAAAGAAACCATTAGAAATATAACAGTCCCAATAGTTTCTATTGTACCTAATCAGAACTCAGCCACTAAAAACATAATAAGATGTAAACTATTATTACATGTATACATTATATTTATTATTTAATGTTAAAATAAAAATGACATTTTAAATATAATTTTAAGTGTATTTTCTTAAACTCTAACCGCCGTATAATGTTATAATGATTTTTTATAGTTATATTTTAATAGAAGTAAAGTATTTTAACAAAAATCCATAACATCTATCTAAAAGTATTACTAGTCTATTAGTAAAATATCAATTTTGCTAAGTGTAAATATCAATTGATACATAATTGTCAAATAAAAGTAGAATGTTGTCCGATTATATAAGTTGAACAATTTATAATTCTTTATTTTAACTATTTAATTAAATTATTCTTGATTTTAAAACTTGAAAAAACATGCCTGAAAAATAATTAAAAAAAAGAATATATGTATTGTGCCACTGAGTAAATCCCACATACTTTTATCCAACACGTGATTCCTTTATACTTGTACTTTTTATGGCGGGATCGCAAAAGTGATATCGACCAAAAGCAATACTCTGAGGAATTTGTGGAAACGAGATTCTTGTATGTGAGTGTTGCCGCGGGCACATAATATTCTTTAGGCGGTCATACCAGAATCCGCATTTTTCATTGCCATTTCGATTATGAATGTACTTATTTTGATAGAATCACGGAAATGGAATTGTGATACTGAGTCGAATTCGGATAAAATGTGTGGTAATATAAATTCCAAAAAGATGTTGTTATTAAAATTAATTCATGCTTTGGTGTAGTCTTATTATTTAACTAAGTATATAATACAAAATATCCACGTGTTAAACTACCATGTAGAGAAAAATGGTATAAAATTAAGAAAAGAAAAAGAAATCCATTCTTTTTTTATCAAACAAATAACATTAGCAGCTGGCGTCTACATGTGGCTCTAATTTAATCATTTCCTTTTCCAAAGATATGTCGTTAATAATAGATATTAACAAAATTTAAATATATATTTACTTAATATTGTCATGAACTCAACGCAACTGTACATCGGAGCTCTAACGCAAACAAATAATGATAAGAAAAAAATGCGCGTGAGACCTTCAAATACGCCTCACGACATTAGTTTAGTGGTCAGAGCATCGCATTGGGATCCCGGATTCGTGAGTTCGAGCTCGAATTTGTTATCAGTAATAATTAAATTTCAATTTTTAAAATATTAAATTTTCACAATTTTTGAAAATTCATTTGTATTACTATAGAGCAAACAAATAAAGAAAGAAATCATTATTATTAAAACTACACAGAATTAATCGATAGTAAAATATTTGAAACATTCTATTTATGTTATATTCTATTTATTTTTATTTTGAAATATTGTAATGAAAAAAAAATTATTTATTTGAATGCGTAACACCATAACACGACGTCTGTAAATGAAATCAGTATAACATTTTTCTGGTAACCTAATATTATGTGTTTTATTCAATGAATTAATTTAGTATCTGTTAAGTTTATTTAAATTATTATTGATTTAAATTTGATATCAATTGTAAAACATAAAAAAAATAAAAGAAATAGATTACAATTTTCTTTTACCAGTTTAAAATAATTAAAGTTACAAATAATTTGCAGGTAATATTGAACAACGAACCCATTCCTTTACTATTTTCATTCTTATACCTATAAAAAACCAAAACATCAATTATACCCATCCAATCCTACAATGTTCTTTATCAAAGTATACTTTGTTCAAAACCACAACCTACTAATCATCTACCCCATAAAAAAACTCTCCAACCCACCATTCTCAACGTATACCCGTCCCAGTTTGAAATTCTCCAGTCCGAGCCCGCCTCTCTCTCTCTCTCTATCTCTCTCTCTCTCTCTCTCTCTCTCTCTGTATCCTGTGCAACAAATTGATTATACCCGACCGCGAGCAAGCGCACTGAATCTCCCTTCGCAACGGCAGCAGCAGCAGCAGCGTACACACGCACGTCCGGCTAATATGACAGATTGCAATCTCGCGCGCGTTGCTGTAACGAATGGCGGTGCGCGGGTGTAGGACGACCTTTGGTGTATATCGCGGGCGTATAATACGCGCACCTGATACGTCGTTAGTACGCGCCGAGGTGATATACACTTGGAAGTGTGTATATGGGGTGGACGATGGGGGTTTTTGAGGAGGACAAGTGAGGGGTTGGAAAGTGAAAAATGAAGTTTTTAAGGTACAAGTACATACATTTTTTTACGTTAAAATCAAATTTGTATTTTTCTTAGATTTTTTATTAGCATGAATAAACTTTATAGTCACACTCAGCAAATGCTGTTAGTCACCGCGAGCTCCCACATGTATACACGTGCAAATCGTGACTTGATATGTGCATGACGAATAATGATGCAACTTTTTAACAATATATAGAAAACTGAAACTTTTTAATGACCTTCGGTCAAATATTTTTTAAAACTCGCCTTTTTGTTCTTTAATGATATTTAATATTCCGCTATCGCTTACGACACGTGTAACGTTTTAAAATTTTCTGGGTTATAATTTCGCAAGAAATAATGAATGCGATCGAAGTTCTAGCAAGTCGAAGTGATAATTTTTACAATACTGCATGACATAAATCCGCACTTGTGTCACGGATAAGCGTGATCACGTATTTATGTAAATGTGCTATAAAATAACATGATTATTATCATTCTCACTACGTTCGGGCGCTAATCTCATGTTGTATTATAATGGGCCACTTATGGAACTAGTATTGTAATATAATAGTTCAAAAAAATGATAAAATTGTATTTTAATACAGAAAAACGTAAAATTCAATTCTCCATAAAAAATGAGTTTTGCTCAATATTCAGATTGTGTTCATACTGTGTTTCATTAGATAATGTAAAATTATTCGAATATGCCTTAACAGTACAAGAAATATCTATGCTTATTGTAAAAGTATATAAAAAATATTTGTGTCAGATGGTGAGTACATTTTTGAAAACCAGCCTATAATTTATTTCTATTCAGTTTATGTTTATTCAAATAACGTGACAGAACAAGCCGCAGTAAACTAACATATTTCAATAATTATATCGTTGTACTGAATTAACGGTATTACGAATTATAAACTACCCAAAGAAATATCCTAAGGACAAAACTTTGAAACTTTTTTCAACCATAGGCATAAAGTATTTACCTATGCCACCTATTTACATTTAAGATGTCGTGCACATTAAAAATCCTAAAACCAAATAACAACACAACGGCAACCCTGTTTTCAAAACCTACACATCTGCTTTCTTATAGAAAACCACTCCTAAATCCTGCACATTACAACAATTTATACAAGAACAGCAGTAGAGTGGATAGTTCAGGAAAAAGCAAACGCTTACAAAGTACGCATGCGCGCATTCGCTCAAAATTACATTGTTGGTTTCACGAGCATCCGGTCGCAAATCTTCTTCCCAACGACACACTACACCTTCGATTCTCGATCATAAAAGCTACGTACACGTGTCTCTCTCTCTCGCTCTCTCTCTCTCTTTTGCATCTTCTTTTTGCGCTCGTACCAGCAAGCGGATGAATATTGATTATGACCGGTTACGGCTTCAAGTCGTTGAATACAGCTGACGAGTCGCATTGTAATCAGCAGCAACATTTCTGTCTTCTTTTTCCTTTGCGAAGTAACAATACGTTGTTAGGGTTGGCACAATCGCTATACCACGCGACTTCGCACAGATAAGTAAAGCACCACGTCAATTAGGTATCGTTGTGTATGGGGCACATAATCGTGAATTACAATGATAACCAGCACAATACGCGAGAGCTTCGTTAATTCGTATTTGAAGTTCAGTGTTGTGTATAAGTATAGCACAAAGGGCGACATGGTAATTGAATGAAGATGACGGTATTCGATAAGAAAGGTTTCCTCGAAGCGCTTCTGTATGATTTTTCCAAGGATATATCCTTTCTCTTTCTGTCTCTGACACTGGCAGCCAGATGATTACGATAACGTACTGCGAAATGGATTAATCAGTTGGGAAACCATTACGCAGTACTCATTTGGTATACGATGGTTCTCCGAAATCCTCCATTATTCTCGGTTTGAAGTTCATTGCCGGTGCATTATCTTCACGTGTACTGTGTGCTATGGGTACACATTCATTAATGAAGTGGTATTGAATTATTATCGAGGCTGCGGGGTTGCCATTATTGTTCGATGTCGCCTGATATTTATAGTTCAAAGAAAATATTTATGTTCAATATATATTGAAAAAAAATTTGTTTCGAAAAATTACTAGAAAATCTTGTGATTTTAGGTACACTAAGAGAAATGTTGTAGGAAAGGACTTGATTTTTTATGAACTTTACTAAAACTAATAGTAAAAATTACTACTTTTTTTTCAAAATCTGCTACTTTCGTATGTACCAGTTTACTATTTCTGTTTGCCTGGTTATTAGAAATTCGAAACTTTCACTTTGACTTAGCGACAATCATTTGAAGATGCAGGTATAAAAATGCATTCGAACATACTCATAAATATTTCTTAGGTAAGTACCGGTCAGTCGACAGGTAAAAGAATTGACTTTGAGGTTTCGGGTTGACTTTTGTATTAGGAGAACATGTCACTGTAGTAGTTATTTCAATTCTCGAAGGGATGACAGTAAGGGCTTTCCAGAAATATTCGACCAACATGTATGTTAGAAAGGGTGGACAAGGCAGGTAGGAACATTTTGGAAAACTTCTTATTCTTAAATTGCGAATACAGCGCGACATAAAAGTATCATCAATTTTAATAAAGGGAAATATTGTAACAATAAAACATAATTTACATTTTATATTTCACAAAATGTTAATTTGAAACTAATCACTATCTGAACTAAATAAATTCTTAGTCTTCAGAAGCAAAATTATTATGGTTTCAATTTTAAAGATAATGATGAAATAGGATATTGTGTACCAAAAGCGTAAATTGTTTTTTTTTAGTCCAAGTATGAAGTTTGCAGAACAAATCAAAGGCGAATGCGTTTGCAAGCCAAAGACGAGTACTGCAACTACGAGCTCAAAGAGCCCACTTAGCCCTTGGTGCACACGATATTTGTCGTAATGCATGTACTCTTTTCAAGATATTTTGGTATATTGAGCGGAGCTAATGTCTTCATCTTTTGGCATGACAACTGCTCGCATATTAATAGAATTTATTATGAAATAGATATTCTGGACATAAATTACGAAGTAAGCACAAACATTTCGGAGCGGGTAAGAAAAATGATAATCGCCCGCTGTTCTATCAGAAGCAAGAAAAAAAAAACAGAAAAATGCCCGTTCGCGAGTTTTTTGACCGACAATCAGAAAACGATCGCTTTAGGCTCGCTATAGGCTCGCGACAAACTCGAAACTCATGACTATGTTACAAAAATAGCTTTAGCAGAGACCGTTACATACTTTTAAGGAACTTCAGAATACCCAAAAGCGAAAAATCTGAGCAGGTCAAAAATTTTCAACGTTTTTGGAAACTGCTCTTGCTTGTAGATGCGCTCCTAGTAAAAAATGTACCACTAATTGAACGTTTTTCACGCTTATTTGGAATATAAGAATGGTGACAAATGCGCTTAACGTTTGTTATGACTGGTTGACACTCGAGGTATAGAAATACTGTCAACCAAGATTACTTTAAGCGGTGGGCTATTGTCGAGTAAATGAATACGTCTATAACGTAAGAAAGAAGGTAAGTAGTCATTTAGGTGTCACTAAGTCGTAAGATACAATAGAAAAAAATCATATTGCTGGTGTTTGTTGATTTTTTCGACTAAGGCGCCACGTTGATGAGGAAGTTTCAACTATCCTCTAAGGGGACAGATCCTACCTGCAGGAAGAAATTGAAAGATGCGAGTAGAACCTTTTAGAGGGTTCTAAGGCTTAAGACGTTCGATAGAAAGCGGGAACTACGGCAGGATTTTCTGCATCGTTAAGTTGAAAATCTGAGGTTTTCTAACGATTTCTCGATAAGGTTTTCATGTTAAGGAGGAAGTATTACAAAATCAATGATCTCCAATACAGAAGATCGGTACTAAGGAGGGACGAATAGGGGGATTTTATTGTGTTGTGGAAATATATACATTATTGCTTCTTCTTCTTCTTTTTCTGTTTTAAGATGTTTAAAAGAAAAAAAGTTTTAGAAAAATTTCTTGTTAATAGTTACCAAGTTTGAAATAAAAAATAGCATATTTTTAAATTACTCAAAGTAAAATGAAAAAAAAAACTGCGCAGGCGCGCACCTTGCATTCGTCATGCTTAAAAAGCTACCTAACCTCCATAAATTTCTAATTAACTTTGTAATAATTATAAGATTTAAATTAATTGAATATTGGTTTAACTACGTAATATTATAATCAATATAAATGAATCAGTTCCTTATCAAATTTCAACAATAATAGTGCTTTTCTTACTGTTGTCCGAGTATAACTGGTATCAATGTTCTCTTCGTCCAAGTTTTGGATATTTAAAAAAGCAAATGTTATGTACTGAGAACCCATGCAAGCCAGGAGCCTGCTGTCAAAAGGAAAACCGTGTAAGAAATTTTCCCCGAATTTTCCATCAGCTGCTCCATGTAGTTGACCTGTGTGAGAGACCGAAAACCATTCACAGAGAGGGATAATGACGGAGAGAGGAACTCGAGGGGAAAAGAAAGATCAAATCCAGAGATTTAACGGATGTTTACCCCTCTTTAACTAGGACCCCAAATGGTCCGAGGAGGTCTCTAAGGAAAACGTCTTCCTACTTTGAGGAAAATTTTGAGAAGGAAAAATCGGAGGATCTGAGCAGGTAAAAAATTTTCAACGTTTTTGGAAACTGCTCTTGCTTGTAGATGCGCTCCTAGTAAAAAATGTACCACTAATTGAACGTTTTTCACGCTTATTCGGAATATAAGAATGGTGACAAATACGCTTAACGTCTCTTATGACTTGTTGACACTCGAGGTATAGAAATACTGTCAACCAAGATTACTTTAAACGGTGGGCTATTGTCGAACACGTCTATAACGTAAGAAAGAGAGTAAGTAGTCATTTAGGTGTCACTAAGCCGTGAGATACAATAGAAAAAAATGACTTTGCGGGTTTTTGTTGACTTTTTCGACTAAGGCGTCACGTTGACGAAGAAGTTTCAACTGTCCTCTAAAGGGACAGATCTTACCTGCAGGAAGAAATGAAAGCTGCGAGTAGAACCTTTTAGAGGATTATCTCTAAGGCTTAAGACGTTTGACAGAAAACGGGAACTATATCACGGAGAAAAGTAGGCACGGTCAGGGAGTGTGCAAACAGGCGAAAGGCGAACTGTGCTGCCGAACACCGTGAGGTGGTGTGCACGCATTAAATTCGAAGGTGCGCGCACGCTTATAAATGATGCATAAGTATATGACAGAGAACGGCGCACATTTGCACCGTGAATCAGAGTGCAAACTAGCCGAAAAAGTGACGGAACAGCCGCAGAGCGCGTTGACGCGCTCGCTCGACTTCGCACCATTTAACTCGCTACCATTTCCTCCCCATTGATTCATTTGCTTTGAATTTTTATGACATTTTCTTGATGGCCTTCCGCAACAAACAAAAGCCTAATAAGAAGTTCTTAAATACATACAGAAACGAATAAAAGCTGTTTGAAAATGTAATTATCTGAATCTTGAGATATTATTTTCAATGAGAAAAGTTGTTTTCTGAATTTTCGATTTGTCAAATTTCAACTATTAGGTATTAAAATATAGGAGCTAATGAAGCACTCTAGGACTCGAGGATGACTAAAAACAACGCATTTTATAACTGCCAATAATCGGGCGACGCTCGCCGTCTCATAGACTTCGACTACCGCGTTTATAAATTTGAAGTTTTTTCGTCACTCTCGAGTCCTAGAGTGCTAAAACTTTGCAAAGACCTTCATTAACTCATAAATTTTAATCCCTAATAGTTGAAATTCGACAAATCGAAAATTTATAAGACAACTTTTCTCGCCGAAAAAATATCTTAAGATTCAGGTAATTACAATTTTGAATAATAGAATTCTCTATAAATTAAAACGTTATATCTAATATTCAATTGTGTATTCCCTTTTGCAAGATTACCTATTCCTTTCTTGATATACATTTCATGTTGTCGTTATGTACTTTAATAAGAAAAAAGCCTGTAATGATTAAAGGAATAGTGAAGCAAAGTAAATTATTACAAAACGTAAATAAAGTTCATTTATGTATCATAAGAAAATATTTTGTAACGGAACCTTATACGATGAGTAGAGAGGAGAGAGTATTAGTGTAATGTAATGGCTAAATAGCCAATAGGACGGGCGCATTACTTGCGACTAGGTGTAGAGAAGAGAGAGAGAGACGAAAACCGAGCACTTTCGCAAACGAGAATTCGCGAACCGTCAGACCGCTTGTTATCGGCATCGTGGCCAGTCGCCGAAAATCGAGCAACGCATACTCATAGCTTAAAGTATTGCATTTAGAAATTTTTTATAATACTTCTAGTTATAATATATTGAGTACGATTTGAGCACGCTATGTCCAAATATATGACCACCGAAGCCAATTGCATTATATGGAATATAATTAAGTACTATCTTGTTATCTGCTATACATAATGGCTATAGGGATGACTTTCAGATAATAAAGGTTGTGTAAATACACAGACTCTAAGATCGGAAAGGTCTGCGAATTTAGAAAGTAGGTAACGCAGGTAGTAAAATTTTGGAAAGACATTTTTGAAGACCTCTTTGTATTTCTCATTTCTCGATGAATTTCTTAACGGTGAATCGTTTATTGAACTCAATAAGAAATTTTTGCAGGTAGAAATGTTTGAATAAAATCTGAAATTGTTCGAAATCAAGCAATGCATTGTTAAAAGGAAAATAGATGTACAAAATTAGCTTTCTAAATATAGAGAACAGAAGAATATTTTATTTTCATAAAAGATTAATACTGAACGATTAATAAACTATATTTTGGCATAGGTACAATATCAAACATTATTTTCAAAATCAGCTACTTTTGTGTACTACCTTACCATTTCTATTTGCCTGGTTATTAGAAATTCGAAACTTTCACTTTGACTTAGCGACAATCATTTGAAGAAGCAGGTATAACAATCGATCCTAACGTACTCATAAATATTTCTTAGGTAAGACATTATAGTACCGGTCAGTCGACAGGTAAAAACAATTGACTTTGTGGTTTTGGGTTGACTTTTGTATTAGGACAACATGTCAATGTAGTAGTTATTTCAATTCTCGAAGGGATGACAGTAAGGGCTTTCCAGAAATATCCGATGAACATGTATCGTAGAAGTAGATAGGCATGGCTACGGTTAAGAAATATAACGATGGACAAAGCAGGTAGGAAAATTTTGGTCACACACTTTTGGAAAACTTCTTATACTTCTTATTATCTATTATCTGAATAGTCAAAACTTAAAAGTGAAGGTTACTGATTCAGATTATAAATAGATTTTGATGGGATCATTTTATAAACTTTTACATTCGTGGTATCAAATTGTACTTCGCAAAAAAATGTTAGAGACACTTCTTAAAAAAACTGACTGTACTGCCGGTTTATTTGATAAATATTTCAATTGTTTAAAAGTCAAGGTCCTTAAGTAGGATAATAGTTTTGGTAATCGTAGAATTATGTTCATGTAGTATGTTGAACTTTTAAAGGAAGAATTATATTGTAATATATTTTATGAAAATTTGAGACTGTCCTACAGTTACTATGGAATATAGTCATTTTTCCTATACCATTTTTCTTACTGATATTAGAGACTTAGTATAAGAGATTGCATGTCAAGCAAAATCTTATGAATATTGTTTATATATTGTAGCATAGATTTCTTCAAAATACCCTAAATTTACCAAGATTTCTATTGACTAAATCGAACATTTATTTCTACTTGGCCTGTTGGATTTCGAGGGCCGAAAACTATTCTTTTTCATAACTCTAACGACATCAACAATCCTTCACTCAAATTAATACTAATCCATTGTCTCGGAAATCGAAGAAAAACCATGTTGGCTACGATTTCCCCCACCTCTTTGTCATCTCTCTTTCTCCCTCCCTCTCTCTCGTAATAGACATCCCACGTGCCGAGAAATTATTTAGGCACACGTGTGCGTGCGCGAGGGAATTCAGCCGTCCGTTGTACACACGAACCTCTCTCTCTCTCTCTCTCTCTTGGTGGATTATCGGATGATGGATATACAGTGAACGGAGCTCTACTCTCCCAAGTGTCGATGCGACATGCTTGCTCTGATCTCAAACGAGTGACACGAGATGGATTTCGAGGGAAAATTGTGTAGGAGGTTTCGTTTTACATCATGGGATTTTGGAATTAATTGGTTCAGCGTGTTGTTAGAAGGAAAATGTAACGATAGGTTTGTAATGGATAGTGCTCTTTTTTTTTTGCTGAATTATGATATTGTAAAGGTATTGTACAAGAATTTGTTAACAATCCAGTTGAAAAGTAAGAAAAATATTTTTGGAAAAATTTAATAGTAAATTATATAGACGAATTGTCGTTGTACAAACTTGATGCGATATTGAAATAATATAACTTTAGAGACTTTTAGTTTTACTATATACTTCAAGCATACGGAATAATGAACTGACATAATAAAAAGCAGATAATTAATTACCTTTATTACACCACGAAAACATTATTTTTGGTAATAAAAACATCCATTAAACTTTAATTAAATTTCACTGTAAATTATAATCAAGTACCAATGAAGCGCTATTATTACGTCAATTTTAATTAGCGTTTATCGCCATAACGAAATAAATTAAAATTTGATAAGCGATAAATAAATATTAAAATTGTTAATTCACCGCGGCACTCTCGACGAGTCGTAAAAGGATGAATGTATATTTATATATAGGTAAAAATACAGCTGTTTTTATTAAAAACCGCGATGCATTAATTACATGACGATAAAAAGCCACATCGGCCCTTTATAATACTGCGGTTTTCGCGAAATTATTAAATATAAATCACCGCTGATACTCTAGACCTTAATCAACTTGTAATGCACCTGCACTTAATAGCCCAATAAATACAAGACGACGCGATATGAGATTTAAGGGATTGAAGCGAACAAACTCGCGCATTCGTTGCCATTTTTCACGCATGCGCATAATATGCGCGCTTATAGCGATGCTTCATTTAAATAGCGAATTATTACGATTATTGTGAAAAAAAACCCAACCCATATAAATCTCTAATCGTTTATTTTCTATCATAATCTAAGAATAATAAGTACATCAATCGTGAATAACGTTTCACCGTCAATGAAAAAACAATTAAACGGCAATGTTCGCCCAATTTCCCGAGTGAAACAAATGGATTCGCCGGCAACGACGGATGCCAGCGTCGTACGGTGCGTCTGCGCGCCTCGCAATATTAAATTCGAATTTGCGTCGTCGGGCATTAATCAAATTGTCGGGGACGATACGCAAATGACTGCGCGCTGCTCCGTTAGACGACGTGCGCGGAGATGCCGGTGGAAGCGAGTCGAGTTCGCGGGGTCTTGAGTGAAATTAAGGACATATAGAATGGGAAATTTAGTTTGGATTGATATGCTCGGTGAGAAGTTTGGTAAAAATTACCATACTATTTTCGTAAAACTGTTATAGAGTGTAAAGGCTGGGAAGATGATGGTGCCTAATCACTATTTTTTATAGTAAAAATTGTATAGTAATGTTCATGAAAATATGAGTCTGACTAATAGTTTTGTTTAAAACGACAAGTAAATTCAGTAGCACGAATACGAATACTGACTCAAGCAGTGATACAAGCATAGCGATAACAATAGTAGAATTACAGTTGAATCTCAACTAAGGGCTACAGAAATAATTATTGCACGAGCTATCGCGGTAGTGGTCCACAATATTTCAATAATCGTGGCCGTCGGAGATACGGGAATTCGAGTTATAAGCCATCAGGCCTAATATTGTTATTCTTGAATTTGTTGAAAATGTATTACAGTACTGATAAAAAGATGTGAATCTTGAAATCAGATATGGAAATTGACGCGCCATTGGCGAAGCTCAAAGTCAAATTACGTAGAACATATAGGAAAAAAGAAACAGCCGAAAAAATTCCTAAGTTCATAACAAATCGAATTGGAAATCAACGAAAAGAACTCAGGAAGGGATAGTGGCAAATTTTCTCTCAATCTTGTTACCTATCCAAGGCATTATGCAGCTAATTTATATAAGTGAAGTAACTTTTTCGTAGTGAGAAAGAACACTCCATCTGGCGGTGGAATTATTTTCGTACATTTATGTACGAATTGTTACGGTTTTACATACTTTCATATATTTTACTACAATATATTTTACATAAATTTATGAATAGGAAATCGTACAATTACTGTATGAAAATCGACTTCCTATACTTTTCTTTTTTTTTCACGTGAATTGGTTTTAGAAGTGGAAATAGAATTTTCAGTACAAAAATGTTCTCTCTGTAGGAATATATGAATGTCAATTTTTCGGGTTATTACAACCTGCGGCAGCTTTAAAAATTGTACAGTAATTTTTATAAAACTTGTCTTATTTGTTATTCCGACAGTAACATAGTAACCAATCAGATTAATACTACCATTCGCACCAGGAACTTATCGGAAGTAACCAGTCAAAAAACTGTATAACCATTATGAATAAACAAACAAGTTAATCGCAAGTACCTTTCATTAATAACATCTAAGTATATTTTATTCCTGATAATCTCCCTACATACCCTGCACCAATCCAACCTGAAAAGTATTTTTTTCTTAATGAAAAAAAAAATCGACACCATAAATATTATATCCCGCTGTACCAAACCACAGGAAGAATAAATTCTCCAAGCGAGTCTTTCGCAACAAATAAATCATCCTTTGTACGTCTCTGCAGCACCAGACTTGCGCGCATTAAAAACCAGCACGCGCATGAGGCGCACTCGCACGACAGAAGAACCGTTTACACGCTGCGGTCATGATAATCGCAACGATAATTTTCGTCGCGATGAATATAAAGAACCGTCCGCGCGATAAGTCATTTCGCGCATCTCTGCGTGCCGACCCCGAAAACCGGGCGAAATAACGAGATACAGAACGTAACACAAGAAGAAGAAGAAGAAGAAGAAGAAAAAGAAAAAGAGGCGCATCATCCTTCCGGACGAAGGGCAACGTTCGCTTGCTTGCTTGCTTGCTCGCTCACTCGCTCGTTCACTCGCTCGGCTGGGCTATGAATTATGTAACGGCCAATTAATAAAATTCCAATCACACTCGTGTCGCGCGCTCGATCAGATTTTCCGGGGAGAGGAGGGGGAGAGAAGAGAGAGCATAAAGAGACAGACGCGCCTGCGTCTGTGTTTGTGTGATATATTTGCCGAATGGCTACATGCATAATTTATGGGCGAGTGCGTTTCTTTTTACTCGCCCTTAGCGTTCTCTCTCTCTCTCTCTCCCGACTCCTGGTTCTTTTCCGTCTCCGTGAGGTTAACGCTCGGACAGCAGGAGCTTTGTACGAGATCTTCGTACTATCTGTAGAGTATTATTAATTAATGCGCTACTTATTATTTGATTCACTCTAGATGATTGGTTACTTTATTATATTGCTCACTGTCTACGCAGTCGGTAATGAAATTAGGTGAAATCAGGAAATATATTAATCGAATGTTTATTGTTGTTAGACTTCATTGTTCGGGACACGTGATTGATTCTTATGATTTAGTACAGGCAGCTTGAAGATACGGGATTTCCGCGCTGATTACTGAATTAGTTATTATTGTATACCATTTTCATACCAACTTCTCTAATTACAAGACATGAATTTTCATCTTGTACAAGGAAAAGTTAAAAAGCTCATGATTTTCAAATAATTTACTGCTTGCATTTTCGTAGTTCAAAGAAACTAAACAATTTGAAAAATAACTTCGAATAATAAATAAAATCAAGATACAATCTGCTATCGTTATTTTAAACCAAACGACATATCGTACCTCTCAACTGCAAAGTGTTCTCGAAACTTCTCAACAAGATTGACAGCCCAGATCACCTGGCGACCACTTAATTTGAAAAGCAAAGTTCAGTGTATCAAGTTCTCCAATTACTTTGGAATCCTCGACAACTGCCGAGCACATAGCTCCAGTCTCTACTGCAATTCATAAAAACCAAGCTTGGTAACCTGAGCCTCATCGTCACCCTCTCTCTCTCTCTCTCGTCTCACCCGACAAATCCTATCATTCTCACCTCTCGACTCACATATACATGTACACACACACATACCGCATAGATCAGCAGTTTATCGGTCACGCGTCGCGTTGCTGGTGTATATAATTGGCTTCCTCGAGCAATTAGAATAATGCCGTAGAGTGCAAACATAGCGCCAAAATTTATGACGAGGTAGGAGAGAGAGAGTGAGAGAGAGAGAGATATTCGCTTTTTGCGAGGCAGCGGCGGAAAAGCGTCAGGTAGAATCGACGAAAAGATAACGGACTTGTTCTCGTATACGCAAGCCGTCTGTTTACGAGCGCGAGTGGGAAAATTTACAAGCGACCAGGAGAAGTAGGAGAAGGAGGAGGGAAGGAAAATTGAGGAGTGAAATCTGAATGGATGGATACGCGTAAGGGTGTAAATCATGAGGATTATTGTTGATGTATAGGGGAAAAATATCGGGAGAGAAGAGGTTTGTGGGTTGATGTTGTTTATTACTGTGTAATGATTTTTCAATTGTTGATAATGGGATGAGATTTATGGTGGTTTGGTTATTGAATGTCTGGTATTTCTATTGTCCAAATTTCGTTTCTAATTTTAACTTTGAATCTAGTTTCCGTAAGTAAATTCTATTTATTGTAATGTGAATTAAATGGATCTGACGTTTACATCGTTGGAGTACAGCGGAATAATTTTTTACAATTAATTAGAAGGTTCTTAAACTATAGAAACTTTATCTAAATTTAATATTTAAAACTATCAAACAATAAATATACACGCAAAAATTACTATAAACTTGAATTAAAAATGACTAACTTTTATTTCTCGGTCGAAATTTAACATAATACAATTTAACCCATTGAATTAACTGATGTGAATAAATAAAACGTTTAGCATCTTATTGGCTATCTCTCATCCCATTGTCATGTACGCATTTAATTAATATAATGTTCTACACATTTTACAATTACACCCTGTATATAAACTATATTTAAAAAAAAAAAAAAAAAAAAAAAAACACCATTAATCACATCCATTAAATTTTTTCCCCTTCATATTCTAATCAAGCGACAAATTAGCAGACTTTCGAGGTTAGCCAAACGACGGCCTAACCTCAACAACGACCCTTCTCGCGCGCTCGCCATTAACGTGCCGCGAGGGGAAGTTAAACCACGCGCCCGCGCGCCGCTTGTCGTTAAATGCCGACGACGGCGGCGTTTCGCGCGCGCGAATTTAATCCAATGCTCATCTTGCGGCTTTTACGCGAGAGCGAACGACGTAACTATCGGTTAGCCCCAGCCGCTTATAGTCTGTGGAGGCAAGTGTCCATACGCTGCTGGGACTTTTACGAGAGAAAGACAGAGTGAGTGAGAGAGAGTGAGAGAGAGATGCAAGAGTGCAGCTCTCTTTTTACGGCGATGGTTTTGGTTTTGAGGTTAGCTGCGGGGAGAAAAACTGCGCGTTGCGTTGAGCCCAAGTGAATTGGGTTTTTGGAAATTGCTTCGCTGATGTTTACGAGGTTTGCTAGGATTACAGACAATTTGCGTTAGAAGTTGCATCGTTTAATGGAGTGCATCCTACTTGCTTTAATATTATACGCTATTTTATTCTTAACAGTGGCTGTACATAAAGTATCGTATTTTAATTTTGAATCTTTGGATGATATTTAATCGAAACTCAGACATCTGAAAAGGAATTTATTATTTATTTGCATTGGGTGATACGGAAATACCGTAGTATAACCAAATAGTACCGTTACGATATTTTAATCGAACGCTTGTGCTAATTTCACATTCACTCTGAAAAGATATCTTCTGAATATATAAGGTTTTAATGTCACTTACTGAGATAAACAAAGTGTAAAGGGATAACTGATTCCGAGCGCATCATCCGATTATAATTACGTTCACGTACCTGAAACAGAGAAGAGAAATAAATTTATGAATGTACGAATACAGAATTTTTTATGTAAGGATTTTATATGGGTGTGTTCGATTGTACATAAAAAATAATTGAATGATGTACTAATAATAAGACTATCTTTCATGATTTGAAAATGTTAATAACAAAATTAAATCATGAAGTAAGGTAACATTTACGATACAATGAAATTTTGCACTGCTTTTTACTAATTTATATAGACCACAATGGTTTAAATGTGTGACGTATGTACCAAAGCAATTTTTATTTAACAAATATGAAAACTTTATGATAACTACCAGGACAAACGATCGAAACTCTGGATTAGTCTTAAATATCATCAGCCACAACACACAACAACCAGTACATTCAGTAACTACCAACACTTTCCTTCCACCTCTCGTCCATACGCTTTGTCTACCGCGACCAAACATTGAGCTGAACGATCGACCGACCACCTCGTCTCCTCTAAACCCCTAAAAAGCCACTCATCCTCCTTTCGCTTACTAAACTACGCTCAGCACGCGCTCAAGCTTACACACAGAGCGACTCCCAGTCGACGGTGCACATTGCGGTGTATATACACATATATATGTATACACAGAAGCGCATCGATCGTGCAATAATCGCAGTCGCGTGAGAGCCACCTGAATTATTCGTGCTCGCGTGTTTGCTCCTCTCTCGGATTCCTCTCGAGTTATTTACGGCGATGGGGAGGAAGAGGCATAGTCGGTTTGGGGTTTGAAAAGGGAATCGATTTGCGTGGACGCGTTGGGTAGAAAGGATGGGAGTGGTTGAAGTTTTTTTTTATTTCGAATATCTTATGTCTTTTTTGATGTTTAAAATGATATATATGTATATATATCAAAGGTAGTAATAGAAGAATAAGAGGTTAAAGACGGTTTTAGGTTATGTGATTGTTAAGGTCCAGAGGGATAAAGAAAGTTTATTTTACGTAAGATTTACGAATCTTATAAGAAAGCTTAACAATGGAAGAGAGCTATTTATTTTCTAATAGTAGTGCTTAAATTTTACACTGGCCGTTATCTTTGGGCTTTTATTTATTTTCCGATTACGAGCCATAAAACGCTTTCATTTATTAGCAATGTAACGTATTTATATATATAGTGACCACTAATGTCAAGATTTGCCGTTATCAGATACTTGAAACGTTTATCGCCTTTATCTTGAGATTTGCAGTTTTACAGATTTTTCTTTTTATTGTTTCTAGAGCAAGCTTTGAAACGGTGAACAAAATTTTCGAGACAAGAAAATGAGATGACAATTTTGAAAAATTCTTTTTACATATCTGTATATATGTATGCATCTTTTGGTATCTCGAGAATCATTTCGCCGATTTTCATCAATCAAAGCTTATTTTCTTTGTCTTAATGAAAACATTCCGTACTATGATCATGGATATTTTTGTTTTATAATCAAACGAAATTGAATTTTCTTTTTTTTTTTAATCTTTTTACACGTTACCGCCAATACTACATAAAATAAGAAACTTCTTAAAATTATCCTTTGCATACGCTTGCATGCAAGAATATATATCTTTTTGCTCCTTTCTAAAATCTCTTTTAAACAGTTCATTTCCTTCGACAGTCCTTCCACCTATCATTATTTCTTAAAACGAATTCATCCTTGACCATGCAAAAAATATCAATTCCCCTTGAACCTCTACCATCTCCATTTCTACACGCGACTCCACACACTTCCACTCTTATGCACCAATCCCAAAAAATAAGCCAAGCGTAAGAGACGCGTGAGCAAGCGGAAGTAAAAAGTGTCTGTATAAAAGCGCTCAGGAATTCCATAAATTTTTAGCCCCCCAGGGGCTCTAAAAGGCAATGGGGCCAAGGGAAGGGGAAAAGAAGAAGCGATAAGATGGAGCGCGAGATAACACGCCAGGGGGGCGGCGGTTGCTACTGCTGCCTGGCTGTCCTTTCGAATGGATATATTTTAAGCGTAAGCGGGGCGGTATAGTGTGGATGGGGCAAGTGTGGCCTGCATGTGGAATTATTGTAGAGCTGGGGGTGTAGGTTGCACTGTTGAAGATGTCAATTCATAAGGGATTTTAGTGAAAATTAAAAAATGCAACGTTATTTTGAAGATCATCGGTCATATACCAGGTTTTAACAGTTGGAAAAGATTACACTTATTATTTGCTAGTGTACAATGTATGAGTAAACTAGATTTTGTGTATTATATGTCTGAAGTTTGTATTGTTGAAGTGCAATGAAACAACTTTCACAATTAATTAATGTTATGAAACAATGGAAATTTTAGTTAACATTTTCTTATAAAGGTATGTTATACTATAAAACAGTAAATCTACGCGCAAAATTAATACATTAATTAAAACATATAACTTCGATGTAAAATAATTTTTTAATTTTGTATCAAATCAACAAATAATAAGTATCTATTTAAATGTATGTGGCTTAAAATACATACAACATTATTTCAAAAGTATACCATTTCAACCATATTAAAAGAACTTCATCTACCTCTACATTTTCCTATACCACCGACCCAAAAAAACTCACGCAATCGGCTTTTATAACCCAAAGAGCTTCGAATAAAAGCATCGACGATCGCTGCTGCTACTGTTGCTGCCGTCGGGAACACTTTAATCGCGTCGCGCGTCGCTCTATTACCCATTCGCGTGCGCGATCGCGCTTTTATCGCGAGCTTTGTTTCCTCTCGCTGGGGTTGTTTGCCACTGTCGCGTGGTGGGGTTGGGATGCGGAGGGGGGCAAAGAAAAGTCGTCTGCACCTTTTTCTTTATCGTATACGTCTTTGCTCTCTTTTTACCAAGAGGAGTTTGACGACTCGCGCGCGGTTTATTTTCGCCTGGGAATTTCGGTGCGAAGGGTTTGCGATGCAAACTTTTGCAGATGGGGTGGTTTCGTCTTGGATAAGAAATGTAAAAGAGTGTGGAAAAAGAGAAAGAGCAAGTTGTTTCAGGGTCTTGCTGTTTCATGTCTTTTAAACCTCAAACCTCGAGGTAAGATATTTTTATATATGCTGTTGATAATATATGTTCTTGTATAATTAAAAACCATACTATTTTATATAGCATATAATTAAGAGCTTCTATTAAAATTAAAATTAACATTTTCACAGTAAATACACGAAGCGTAACTAGATATCTCCAGTAAAAAAAAGTTGAGTGATTTTTTAACGTTGCTTGTTTACCTTTGCATATATTATATATACGTGTGCATTTCGTGAAAATGATCTCGACGGCCGTAAAACCCAAATTCTGGAATTTCACATATATATAGCAACGCGTATAATAAAGCTAAAGTCAGTAATTTAAATTCTTCCGCGGACACAGTGCGCTTTTCTCTTATATAATCTCCCTGTTAAAAAGTTTATTTTCAAGTAGGTCACTCTCGGGGAGTCGTAACAAAACGCTTCGAGGAGATAATAAACGTGGAAATTCCGTAAATACGCTTTCTCTCCCTCTCTCTCAACTGTACTTTTATAAATTCATTCGGAATGCGTTGACAAGTTTATCTGGAAATGAATTTCACTACCAATCGTCGTTTAATTTACTCTCTAAAAGTACAATCAAATTCATTAAAGTATACGAAATGAAATTACAAGTATGCATATATATATAGTGCATTATTTTCATAATATGATTATTATTATGAAAAATTCTAGCACGTGTGCTAGAAGAGCCGCAGTTATTAATTTCAATCATTCGCAATATCTTTATCGCTCTACACTCTCTCTCTCTCTCTGTCTCTCTTCCTCTCCGCCACCTAACCTCAAAATCTCATCCAATAACGCTCACCGCTCTAATTCAGGCTGCACCGCTGCAGACACACTGTGACGCGTAATTTTCTCGCGCTCACCAGCTCGCGCCATCCATCATCCCGCCATTCTCTTTCACCCTCACCTCTACATACACACACATACATATATATATATGCACATACCCACACTCACTTCATACACATACTCTCTCTCTCTCTCTCTTGCTATCTTTATTATTATTACTACGGCCGTGTCTCTCTTCCTTCTCCCTCTTCCCTTGTGCGCGCATATCCTCCTGATATTGTCTCTCGTCGCGTACTTAGCGAGTCCCCCCTTAGGGGGCGTCATCGTCGTCGTCGTCGTCGTCGTCGGTAGCGCGATGAAATTTCAAACACGACGTCGGGGATAAGAAATTCCCCTAGGGGGCGTATTTATATAATGGGCTTTTTAAGGACGCGAACGTAGACGGAGGATTATTATGGGGATGGTTTTCTCTCTCTCTCTCTGTGCGCGAACGGGCGATTAAGGGGGAAAGTGCTGTGTGAGTTGCGATGTTGCTGGTGTGTGCGGCTGAACGCGTGGCTAACGCGGCGCGAGACGTTATTTTTAAAAGCGGAAGGGAAAACGGCGATGCTTGCAGGTTCCATAGGGATGAGAGGGGAAAAAAGGATAATGGTATGGTGAGAGGTTCTAATTGGACGATGTTTTTGGAATAAACTATTCGAAGCAGTGATAGGTAGGTTTGAATGTATATTTATTTGGAATCAAAATAAAGATGTGTGGACTGAAACATTGTAGTAAACTTTTTGGAAAATAAAATGTACAAACAATTTCAATGAAAACACTAAGTTTAATAACCCATGGTGATGTTGCTATGGATTTTAAGTTTTGTATTGTTGGAATGCTTACCATTTTAAAAGTTATTTTTATATTAAAAATTATTGATTTTTTATATATTTAATATATTATTACATTACACGGAGAAAAAGAAATAGTTGATTTTACAATTAACTCTCATGTAATTTACAAGTGGTAAAGCTTCTGTCAAAGTTACTAAAAACTCATGTAGAATTTACATGAATTCTCCGGTAATGTAAACGTTGCCATGAAAACTGCAGTTATGTGGTATTATGTGATATTAAAGTCATAGTTGCTAACGTAACTTTAACTGAATATATATTTACAATAGTTTACTATAGTGAGTCATGTAAGACTCACTACAGTCATCAGTAAACGTTACTATTTCTTTTTTTCCGTGTATATCATCGCGTAATAAAGTCGCGAACAAGCGTGTTCTTACTTTCGAAAGGTTTTTTATATTATAATTTTGCGTTTGTTAAAATATTTTTAAAAATGAAATGATTTTCAGAAGAAAAATCGAAAACCTTTGATTGTTCAACCCTACCATACATCAACCACCGTTAAAATGCAGCCACGGTTTTCATAAAACACTATGCACCGTCGCCCCCGTCAGATTCAGGTGTGCCATAAATACGTCTACGTTCCCGAAATAACTAGAAGAGAGAAAAAGGAAGAATCTGCGAGGTCTCGATAAACCGTACATCATGTTGACCACTCCGTGTAAGACACAGACGTGAGGTCTGGTATTTTTCTTACGAAGAGGAATTTTAAGATTTCAGTAGGTGGCAAAGAATTCTATTCTCTGCATTTTTGAGCATGTCAATGAAAATGGATTACGAATGAGTTGGAAAAACTGGGAGTATTTGATTAGTATCTGTTAAATAATTATGTTACGTAAATTGTGCAATTCCGTTTTGTAGTACTAAAAAATCTAGAGTGATTAAATATAGATAAGGAGACGTAGTGATTGTACAGCAGCTGCATTCATTAGAAAACGAGTAAATAAAATCAGCACGAGAGAATGACTAAATAAGTAGTTATAGACTATATACAGTCAGACGTAACTCTTGCTTTTTATAGATATACTCATGTAAAGTTAGGACGATTACAGGAGCTATTTATATAATTGTTTTAACTAAGTATTATTATTTGAGTGTGCTACATTATAATTACAAAAATTTATGCACAACCATCAATCTCTTAGTGAATCTATAGTAACAATGTAAAATGAAACTTGAGAATAAAAAAATTAGTGTTTTTATCTATACCAAGTAAAACAGTTCTGTTACTACGACACGATGACCGCTCCAAAACTCGGCATTTTAAAAATTCATATAGCGGCCTGTATATTACCTTACTTACATAATATGCAATAATAATTTTACCAGAATATGATGTGGCAGGTTGCAGGTGTACATTATTCTATCTCCAGTAAAAAGATATTTTCAAAATAATGGTATAATTAAAACCTCTTTAAAAGTGAAAAGAAATTTAAAATGCAGCAAAAATTGTTCATAATTCATGTTCTGTGAAGTTAAAAACAGCTGAGCACCGATTTTTAATAAAGCAAAAGTAAGATAACATGAAGATTGCAGAAGTACATTGTATTGAAGTATAAGTTAAAACGTATACGCTATAAGTATTGGAAAAATCTACATAGTATTGTGATCAAAAGATTTATTCACTCACTTGCAATAGTAATCAAATGAAAAAGAATCATGTACAACCTCTATAATAAGTGGAAATCAAAGATTCTTTATATAATAACCGTTTTTAATATTTTAAACTTTGATATTCAATTGAATTTTTTACGATCGATATAGTATGTGTAATTTGTGATAGAAACCATGTTTTCTCTTATCGGTAC
Source organism: Torymus tubicola (assembly GCA_035583055.1). Classification (NCBI taxonomy): domain Eukaryota; kingdom Metazoa; phylum Arthropoda; class Insecta; order Hymenoptera; family Torymidae; genus Torymus; species Torymus tubicola. The sequence continues at coordinate 23,203 of JAWWEQ010006443.1, forward strand.
CAGGATTAAAAATGTTATTGTATTCTATAATGCCAATTTTACTACATTCTATCTACTATCTAAACATTATCTTTAATATCTAATAAACGCGTTAATATTCAACAAATATATATGTATAAACAATGTTGCAACACCAACGCGCAAAATTTATCCAGTTTCCAGCACAATAAACCGTACAACACGCTATCAAAAATATCACACTCGACCAACACATCTTCGAAAGCACACTTACACTCGTAAAATATACTCGCTCGTGGCGCACTTACAACTGTCGTCTCTCGCGCGACTGCCAGGCTATCATTAATCACAGGCAAATCCGCTTCTAGGTGGAAAGAAACCGATCGCCAGGCGCGCATCTACATAAATTCCTCTGCACATACACATACACATACACTCTCTCTCTCTCTCTCTCTCTCTCTCTCTCTAGTGCGCGATCGAAAGTTTTACCGACGACGCGCACAATCGCTTGTCGCGCATATAATTAAACCACGCGCGTGCGCGCCAGCGATTTCAATGCAAATCTCCTCTCTCTCTCTCTCTCTGCGTCGACCCTTTGTTCGCTTGCGTTTAGCTCTCTTGGACCTTCTTCTTTTTTGTTTTTTTCTTTTTTTTTTAGCGGTCCAAGATGTTTCGTCGCGCTTTGTTCGCGAGCTTCGTCGTTGTTTGGAAGAGATTTTTCGCGAATGAAAGGAATCGCGCGTGCTTTGTATATACGTGTGCGCGGGTTGCTTTTTGCGGTGGGGAAGAAAATTTTTAATAAGAAACACGGTTTATTAAGTTTCGGTTGGAGGGAATATGGTAATGGAATGCGAGGTTGAGAATTTTTGCTGGAAAGTCACGCGATGAAATTTTAGAGCTGTATATGAAATGTGAGATTTAAAGGGAAAAATTTCTGGGTTTATTGTCTTGATGGTAAGTGTATGCAGATGCGCAGTACGCGCGTGTCGTAGAGTTTGCGAGAAAGCTCGCAGAATAAATTAAATCCATATCATGTAAATTGCGATTTATACTTTGAGTTGTAACTGTAAAAAAATGTTTAAGTAGAAAACATCCGATGAAGAAATTGTGATTGGATTGTTGTTATTGATACTGCCTTAAATTTCAATTTTTACGTGGATTATTGTATACAAAAAAAAATATATTGAAATAGTTTTTAAAAATATTTGAATTCCTTTATAAACTTAAAAACAATTGAAAAAGTCATTTTTGGTGAATTCAGTTTGAAAATTTTTTTGAACAGTATTAAAAAATTTATAGAATAGATTTTGATGTGATCGTACAGAATATTAACTCGGTGTACTAAAAAATGGAATATATCGAAATGCTAGTCGATTTAATTAAAATATGTATAAAAAAGAATTTTCGATGAGGCCAATTATTTCTGCAATCAATCCGCCAATCTACAGATTGTCAGAATTCTTCTCTAAATATCTACGAGTTAATTAAAAAAAAAAAAAAAATAATTAGAACTGCAAAATGAAACTAAAAACACTAACTATCCCTTTCTCAATTATCTCCGTTTTTCGTACATCACCATTAGCAAAAGGTATATACAAACACAGTAAACGTTGAAAGCCGTTCACACTGTTTTAAAGCCTTATAAATTTCAACTTCAACTGCAAACTTTTACACTAATTGACTGACGTTCCATTCTACCGTTTATATATTTTCACAATATTCATTCGTGAAAACTAATGAAAATTAATTTTACCGCTGGCGAACAAAACTTAAAGCTAATTACAACTTTATATTTTGTATGACAACTTTATTTTCAGTTTTTATTTAATTTAATTAAAAATATTTCGCCAAATGTTTTCAAACGGTTCCTTCTTTTGTTGTTAAAGGTACAAAAATGCATTTTTCTCTACAACTGAAACGATTTCCACCCCTTTTTTTTTACATCAAACGTTAACAAACTACATCTAAAAACTACATATATACATCATATACCAAAGCAAGAGGCGAAACAATTTTTCAACAATGAAACAGTCACTTCGCAGCCATTATGGTAAACCATAACAGCTCGCAGTCCCAATAAACCAGGATTTCATAATCAATTTTCCTCATCCGCGGGAATATAGATCTCCTCTTAACAAACTATTTATATCACAATGACAGAACGACGAAACGGTATATTCCCCACGTAGCGCCCCATCAATTTGTCACCCCCCGACGAGAGACAAAACAACAAAACACTATACAACGTAGGTATAGGGAAGAGCAATTTACTTTCCAATTAGATTTTCAATGTTTCCGAATAGCCCGTCAGGGATAGAATTTTTCCGGTCAGCAGCTATACCGTCCATTCATTCATCCTTCCTTACCCCCCATATAAATCGCAACCACGGCGCAATCGTTTTCCCTCTGCCGCTATTACCGTCTTTCGAGCGCATTCCAAGCGCCGATTGTACGTGTGTGCAGCTTAATTCGAGACGACAAGCGCCAGCTGACGACGGTGGTTGCTTCGTTTTTTTGTTGTTGTTGTTGTTGCTACTGTTGTCGCGGAAGGTAAGATATTTATGCAAGCGATTACGGACATTCTCAAGGGAGTTTAATTTGGTCAGGTTGCAGGTTCCCAGACGAATTATGCAGTGTGTGTGTATGGGAGAGTCAGTCGCTGATTTACGATTTTATCTTAATGTGAAGCGGTCGGTGCGATTTCGAATCAAGGAAAGGATAATTTTATGTAACGGTTCGTTGGAACGGTGGTTATATTTATATTTGTATTCGGAAAGAAGAATTAACAGGAAGACTTCGATTCATTTTTATCGAGACGTTGTATTTGCCTTTACTTTTCTTAAATTTTTTGTTTTTGACTTAGAGTCTTGAATTTAACATTCTAATGTCAAAAGAGAGTTATAAATATTCTATAAAAGCGTAAATAAACTATTATAGAAATTTAAATGTTTAGTGCAATACTACCAAACTAAACTAACGAAGAAATCAATGCCCTTAAACACATTACCTTTCCTCACAATTAACTATACACGAGCACATCACCGCACACCAACAATCCTCACCAGGTATCGGTGCCGATTCCCCCAGCATCTGTTCTGCATTACACGTTAAACCATCTCTCCTTGACCTTCGAATCCTTACCGACGTTTCTCGTTAATCTTTCGATCGATATACGCCATTATAGCTCCTCTCCTCCAATTAATCCCCTTCTCCGACCGCGTAATGGCACCGATCGCGCGATAAGTGTATGTATATATATGCCGATGTACCGATGCGTGCGACAGAAAGAAAACGTCTGGTACGTATAGAGACAGCGATTGAGATCGCAAAAGTGGATGGACAGCGTCGCGCCGATGTAACGTTGCTGATAGGAAAAGGAGATCGTGCGATTTCGTTGCGCAATGGGACTGACGAAGAAGGTTATTGTTATCGACGTCTCTGTTCCTATAAGGAATCGTGGAGTAGCCGGACATGTTCTTTTTTGTCTTTTATTTGCTTGTGTAAGCGGTTGTTAACAGATGGATATTACATGATCGGTGGGGTGAATGAATGAAGCGGTAGATGTGTGGCTGGTTAAGGGTAAGTGAATCGGTTCTACGGCTGAGCGTCATTGAAAATTAAGGGATAAAAGCGTTTAAGGATTTTGAAGTGATATTTGTTATCAGTTTGGTAATAAGAGAAGAAAGGAGAAAATAATTGAAGAGATTTTATCCGGAGTAATTGTATTGTATACGTTATTACGGCTAACAATATTAGTGTGCTAGATTAGCATACTTTATTATTTATAACAGCAATAAACGTAAGATTTTTTTTCGTTTATCCACGTTAAACTGTAAGTAGTAAAATTGGATGTATCAGTTTCTGTAACTAGATATTGTATGGATAAAATTTTTAATCTACATTGAGAACATTATTCTCAAGAAAATCAATTCTTGATTTTTTTTTTTAAATCCAGCACATGTATTAGTTTAGTAGCCCTTTATATCCAGAAAAACATAGGTTGTGATATTAAAAGTTGAGATATTCATTTTTTATGTTTGCACTCCTATTCTACGCCTATCGTGACCGAACTTTTTTTTCTAAAAAATAATTTTTAACATGACAAATGGGATTAATTTTAGAGATACTAAACACAAAGAAAAACTTGCATATAATACCATAATTGACACCATTTTTACACCATACTTTCTTTTAATTGTTAGAGAAGCGTATACAAGCTGTTAAAGAGTTCCCATCATAAATGATATTTTATTATCAGAATTTTGCAATATAGATAGAGTTTTGCGTAAGAGAACGTCTTTACAAAAATCCTTCGTTAACAACCAAATTATCGAGTTAACAACTAATTTTATAAAACGTTGTGTGATTATATGAAAAATACATACAGCCAAACATAAATGCTCTCGTAAAAAAGACCAGAGAAAAGAAAACGAGAGAATAAGACGACGAAGCGACCGTAACTCAGTCTGACAGAGCGGGCGCATAAAGACGCGGAGAGCAAGGCATAAGATCAGATAATTAGCGTCCGACCGTGTAGCCGTTTCTCTATTACCCTTTGCAACTCCTCCATCAGCCAGTACACAGCTCTGGCACATCGCAGCTACCGCAGTGACAAATGCCATCGAAGGTGCCGTTAATTCGTCGTACGTACATATAGCATTCCAATATACGTAAGAATAATTATATGCGTTTTATTTGATAGCTGTACAAGGTTATACATTGACAAATAAAAATCAATTTACGGGATAAAAGGTGTTAAATATTGCTCTTTTTTCTATTCGTATAATCAATGAGACCGTTACAGTCGTACATAATGCCATTTTTTTTAATTATATTATATTTTATTATTATTAAAACATTCAATGTTAGCAGTTACAGCAAATTCATTTCTATCATTCCCTCATCATCATCATGTTTTCAATTATTATTCTTGTCCAACATTTCACGTTATACTTAACAACGATCGTTATTCAAAAAACACTTTAGAACCTTAAAAGTATTTCATTTAATTATACCTCACGATAACTTGAGATCATAAAATTTGTCCAAGTGAAAATCAACTAGCAGCCGCATCAACGCGAAACTTCCGTTCACTTTTTATCTATCATCGATCGTTCGATTTTATGCAGGATCAATTACTACGATGAACATTAAAATCTATCATTCCACGAAGCGAGAACACGCCTCGATCGCTTATCGATAAAATAAAAACCACAGACTTGCTTGATACTTTCTTCGTGCGGTACATTAGAAAAGATGACGACAACGACGATGACATCTTGCTGACTCTCTCGTTCCTGAAAGCGCAGGTTGATCGCGCGAGGCTTATCATAATCGGCTCGTCGAACCGAGTGAGCTTCGTGAAAAAAAATTACGGTATAGCGAAGAAGACTTTGATGTATGTGATAGGAAGTTAGTTGCCTTGCCTGGGTATCTTGCGAAGTTATTGGAAGTGCGTTAGGAATTGTTAGAAAAATGTTTTTGAGCGCACCGCAATGGGTGTGGAAAGTATTCGTTCGATTTATCATTTTGCATGCATGAAAATTATTAAAATTTTGTTTGTACATATTTCATGTACTTTTGTTAAAAAAATAATGTGACAGACTCTCGATTAGTCAAAAACAATAAATATTCCAATGGTTCATCTTTATATATCAACAAACAAAATTTAAACGTTATTGACGAGTTAAGTTTAAAACTTAAATTTAATTGTATATAGATTACTCATTTTCGATTTTTAACTTTGTTCCAAGTGAGGATTAGATATAACTATTTTTAGAACTTATAAATCCGTATTAACTTATTCATCACTAAAAAAAACAAAAAACAATATAATTCAGAACCTTACAAACATAGAATATCTATAAACATTAATCCTTCTCATAAAAGTCAATCGAAAGAAAGCGGAACAAAAAGAGAGACGCGCAATGGGCATTCGATCTCATTCAAGAAGTTTTCGAGGACACTGAGCACACAGGTGCACGCGCTTTGCTATATATATATATATATATATATACGAAAAGGTCATAGTTGTCGGAGTGGCTAAGTTTGTTTGTCGGCGCGAAACTTTGGGAATGAGGTGAAACGAATTTAAACTTCCGTTACTTTCAATTGGTGCAGTCCGGCGCGTGGTACATTGAATTTGAATACAGTCGAGTTTTTTTTTTTGTTGATTCAATTTCTAGACGTGCTCCTGAAGAAACTAGCACTGATGTTAGTGTATATATTTATTTAGTTGAAAATTTAGAGAAGTTAAGGTGAAGCAGATAATTAGCATTTGTTCATTTGCAATATAACAAAACAAAGAAAATCATTGTTACAGTTCTCACGTATTAAATAAGAAATGCATGAAAAAAAGGATATTGCAGAACAAGCGACGAGAAATTCGGCCTGTATAGATTTTGTAACAAGCCCCACTAACGAATCTCGTGGTAACGAACGCCAATCGTAGTAAACACGAAAGCGAGATCTGCATATAAATTAGAAAAAAAAGAGAGCAGCATATTTTCCCGAAAATAACGAGGTGGAAGGATTCTCGTTAAAATTCTCCGGAGAGGATAACGCGCTGGGCGGCATCAGTAGAGCCCGAGAGCTTTGGCGTAAATTTTAACCACGGGGACTTGAGAGAATCTTCCTAGAACGGGTTTAATTGTATGCAATTTTGAGGTCTTTTGAAAAATTATAAAGTCTAAATATTATTTTGTGTAATGACAGTCCTTAGTTTGAAAATATTAAAAATGTTCTATTGAAAAAAGATGATTTTTATTCGGTGCAAACAAGATTTTTGTAATAAACAGGTTCTTCTACTTTTTGAAGACTTACTCCCGTAAAATTCACATTTTTAGAGACATTGGGAAATGATAAAACAAACGATAACAACGATAACCGCAAGACCATCGTTTTTCACCATAAAACTACATGCTCTCACCTCAATCTGCGCAATTTACTCAACAACTCCCCATAAACTGAAAGACTCCCCAACTTCCCCCTCCTAAGAAAGAAAGAAAGAAAGAACAGCAACCCCATCTATACGTTTCTCACCGAAATCACTTAATTCACGCCCTATCAGCCGGCGCCGAAGCCATAAACAGCTGAAGCAAACCGAAGACGGGATAAATTCAGCAAGCCTTCGATTTACAATTGCCGACTTATCGGGCCTCGAAGTTCAGAGTGAGCCATTCGCAGTAGAGCCACCAGGCGGCGGTGAGATGAAGATAGGACTGCGAGTTATGCGCGCGCGTACGTTACGTTACGCTTTTTACGTATACGGATAGAGAGTGAGAAGGAAGAAGAGAGAGAGAGAGCTTATCGCTTTCTTATTGCTCGACTGGCTTTCGTAACTCTTGTAAGGGATGCCGGAGATTCGCGTATATATATACGCTGAGGATACGCGCAGTGAAACAGGTGGACGCGAGGATGAAAGAGATTGGCTTGTTGCGGAAAGGAAAGGTATTGTTTGTGAGGTTATAGGGAGGCGTTGGGGTTTGTTGATTATGTGGGGTTGAGTTGTGGAAAAATTATTGTTGTTGTTGATAATGTAATCAATGATTTTTACGAATTAATAACCATCAAATGTTGACGGAATACTGTTAAGAGACTTTTAATTTTAACTTTTTTAGTCGCGAAACTTAAGGTGTGATAAAATTTGTTGACTACAGAAATAACGTTAAGAAAATTATGAGATTTAGTAGGCAGATTAATGTCTGAAGGAATTAATCCTATGTAAAATTTCAAGATTCCGGGCTGTCTAATAATCAAGAAATTAATTTTGTTTGCTATTTAAAATATTACGGAAAACCGTTGTATTCATTTGTGTATAAGAAAAAAATTAACGCTAAGATATTTTTTTAAATTTATGTAATAGAAAGACAAATATCTTATGGTAATTTATTTTCTTGCAAAAGTATCATTGGATGCCTTTAATTTCCGAAAAATAATGTTTGAAATCGAAAAGCATACATTGAATGTCAAAATATAAATCAAATCAACTTCTCAATGGAACTTTATATCGATATGTAAAACTATTAATGTAAATATATTTATCTAACATGAAAATATTTTTGGTACTTTGTGTAAGTTTATTTACAACAATAGCTGTAATAAAATGAGTCAACAAAAACTAAAAAGTGCACTTGTTTTGGCTAGGGTCGTAACCCTAAAACTCCTTTAAACCGATCAGATTTTTAAAATTCGTTTCTAGAATCCAATCCAAGTTTCTTCTCTTACTTCTATCTTTTATTTATGGTTCGATCTTAACTTTTTGCATCACCCCAACTAATCAAAATCCACAAGAACCTCCACCCTGATAAATCTTCGCTTACTCTTATTAATAACCTCGGTAATTGACAGACTTTAGCGTCGCGAGGTCAGCGTTCTCCTCGCGTGTTATCGTGCTCACGTACGCGCGCGCGTATATAGCTCGATATATACACACACTCCGCGGAAATGGAAAACGATATTTATCGGTGCGCTGTTGTTTATGCGTGGTTATTAGCGCCGAGCTTGAGTTTCACACAGCAGCGCGGCTTCCTATTGGTCTGGTTATTTGCACTTTTTAATGGCCAATATTTTCCTTTCCAATGGCGCGAGGATATACAAAGTTTGCTGGGAATTGAATTTTTATTTTACTCGGTGTCTTCGTTTTGCTGGATGTGTTTTTATTAAGCGAAGAATTTGTGGTGTGCGATTGGATTATTTTTTTCTTTTTAATAAGGAAGTACATACGATTATGTAACGAGAAATGATTAAAATAATAAGATAGAAGATACGGTATAGATAAAAGCAGGTGCCTTACGGTGAACTTAGATTACGAAATAAATTATTTTCATTCACTGATAGAATTTCGTCTATGAGTAAGTAGGTTTATTTGCAAGACAAATTTATTGTAGTTTAACTAAATATTACACTAAATGAAATACTAAATTTTAATAAAGAATATGATTAATTGTTCATTAATAACGGAAAATACGGAAAATTAATATACATTTTAGATTAAATGTAGGAATTGCGTTTCAAAATAATTAAACTTTTGAAAAGTACAGCATCTTATGCAAATTTGATGCGAAGAATTCCAACTACTACTTCTTCTACAAATAGACAGAAAAAGTTCACAAAGTTTGTTACCTTCACATACAGCAAAAATATCTCTCTAATTTTTAATCAAACATTCCAGTTCAACGTCCTCAAAAATTGAAAACCCCGGTTTACCCTCTAAACTATTTTCCCCCGAATACCCCTTCAAAAAGACATATAGTTAACCCGCATGTATTCATCGTCCCTGTACCTTCCCACTCGTGAGCTACAAATAAAACATAAAACGTCCGGGCGATTCAAAACACACAAAACAAAATAGCCTTTTATTTTTCCCCTCTAAAAAAAAGAGGGGAACCCTATACACCATCCTACCGGATAATCACCGTGTGCATAATGAAAGCTCGCCAACGGCTCTCCTATATATATATATATATATATATATATATATATGTATATAACCAGGAGGTAGAAATTTCGAAAACGCGAGCGCGCGCCTGCGCAGGTCGCTTTGTACGTGTATAACCCGTTGGCAAACATCAGCGAAGCTTTTTCGCGCGAGGATTTAATTGAAACACGCGATGAATATCAAACAGAGCGAATTTCCGCTCGTAATCAACGTATGTGTATATACGATCAGCCGAGGGTTCAAAAAGTACGATACAAAGAGAGAGGGGAAAAAACATGCGGATGTGTATATGTATGTGGGTGGGTGTGTTGACCGATTCCGAGGAACAATGGCATTGTGCAGCTGCTGCCGAAGGTAAACAGCATTAGGTGGGGGAGTATGGCGTGGAAATATTCCGATTGTAAAAGAGTCGCGAGGGGTCGTTGTCGTAGGTCAGCTGCTGCTGGTGTAATCAGTCGGTAATGATTTTCAGGTACGGGAGTATGAACGGTCGATTGATTTTATTATTTTATATGTGTGTGAGATAGGAATGTGTACGTGGTGTTTGATACTTGGCAAGTTCTCGTTGAAGTGGAAACGTCATTTACTGGTTCCACAATGAAGTTTAAGTGAAGTTGGCATCGTTGAAATAAAAATATAATTAAGCCATTATAATATAATTTAAACTCATTAAAAAGAATTTTAAGATTGTAGTTAACATAGATCATAACCATAACCTCAACAAAAAATAAAATAAATAAATAAACAAATGGTACGCGCGAAACGCGTTTAATGTAGTTAGTTAATTAAAATTATCAACAAGTGAAAATTTCAACTAACCCTTTGTTACAAAGTTACTTTATACTACAAAACACTAAATCTGCATAGAAAATTATTATTAATTAGCATAAACATAAAGAAAAATTAATTATTTATATTTCTTTGCGATCCATAACGTTGCAAATTTCAGACGAATACTATAGCGAAGCTATTCGCATATAAGAAACGGAACAATTTTTTCACACATGTATGCCGCCTCAAATCAGCCACAAGCTGAAGAATGTCAAATGCCTTAAACGATTAGTCCATCAAGACTTAATTGCATCCAACCCACGTTTCTCATTCCCCCCATTCTACAATCAAGACCAACAAATGCCTCGAATCTAGCCTCCATCAAGTTATCGAGACAAGAAGCTCACACAAAAGACTCGAGCGCTAATTAAGCATATAAGATCCGCACCGTACGAAGCTATTCTCACTTCAATCGTATAGTTATCGCACTCGCATAACTCAGATTTTTCCCCACTCCATACTCTCACAGTATGTGTATATATATATATACACGTAATTGAATCCCATGTAATTGCGCGAGCTTTTTGCACTTTGCGCGACCTGACGAACGACTGGGCGCACAATTATGCAATCCTCGCCGTACCGCGAGATCCAAGCCGTCGATAAGCCATATAGCCTCTAACGTCTTTGAATTTCCCGCGCCGGGGAATCCCCGCGATTAGATCGCGCAAAAATGGCAGATCGACTCTCTCTCTCTCTCTCTCATGTATATATCTAAGTATGTGCACACACGTATTAATTGACGAGGTACGGTCGATTGTTATCTCGTTTCTGTTTTTCCCCCCGCCGCTCCGGAGATTTATACACTTTTGAGAATTTATATAGAAATCTTTCTGTGTATGTGTGTGTGTGTGCGAGTGTACATTGAAAGAGGGAAATTATTGCACGATGGGAGAGTAGTAGAGGGGAGTTATCGGTGCATCTGCAATTATGGCCAAGAACCATAAATAAGAGGAGAGAGAGAGAAAGAGCGTATCAATACCGGGTTCTGCATTCGATCGCGCCTTTGGGTAATAGTTCAACGACTTCAATATTTGCAGTTGATTATTCAATAGAAAATGGAAAAGAGGGGGAGCGAGTCGAATAGAGAGGAGGTTCTCTTTGGAAGCATAAATTTCGTAAAAGCCATATAATTTTAGGCTTCTCACAACCGCGGCGCGCTGCTGATGAGATAGCTATGTCTTTATTAAACCAATAAACTCTGCAATTTTCTCACGACTCCGTCGACGCTTGTCTTCCTGTATATATATACAGAGGGACCAAGAGTTATGAAAAATATATATTTTGTAGCGAGCCGTGGAATTACGATTTACAAACTGAGTAGTAGTCGCGGCAGTAAAACGGTATTATATGTTTGTCGTAAAAATCAAGTGTACGGTCGCGACGAATATATAAAATAAGAAGATGATGCTTTTCGTGTGTATAGGACGAAGAGATAGTTTGAATAATTAAAATGACTATGGGAATTGACATTGATTTTATCGAAAATAATTTTGTTATATTGTCACTCGTTAACGTCAAGGTATAAGACGGTTGTTTTAGAACTTTAACATTACTTCTCTCGACAAACTTAACCTCCATATAGAATTACCCTATGATACTTAAATAGCCATTCCAGAAGCACTCGAACTTCACATAACTTAGACGATCGATAAATCGTGGACGAGGCACAGTAAAATACGATGTTTAGGGATATATACATACATATAACGGCGTGGCAATGTTTTATCACAAGAGGACGATACGGAAAATTGTGCAGCTACATATGATCCTAAGCTGGAATTTGGCTTATACGTAAGAGAGAGAGAAGAGGGAAGGAGAGACGACAGAGAGCGCATCGAAACGCCCTCTATCGTTAAACTCCTTATCCCAGTCCCCCCCCCCCATTAAGTGAAATCCAGCACGAGCGAGCACGAACATAACCTCGCAACACATCAGCACACAGGCAACGTGGTTCGGACACCCGAGGGAGCCATATTATAGTGCATATAACGGTGCAAAATGATCTCGACATATCGCGCATGTGCCTTGTTACATATATACGCTCTCTTCCTCTCTCTCTCTCTCTCTCTCTCTCTCTGTATGTGTATCTCTCGCGAGACGAGGTGCGACCTTTTACGAGGCAAGTATTAAACTCGCGGCGACGGCGTCTCTCTTCCACGTCCGCGCTCCCGGAACGATCGAGTAGCCAATCGCTCGCGCGCATTGGAGTTTTTTTTTCTTCTTCCACTCTGGCGCCTTTGTCGCGCTGCCGCTTCGCAGTACTTTTTTAGTACTATACGCGCACGTAAGGGAGTAGGTATCTTGTTGCTGGACGAGGAGAAACGCGTAAAGCGAATTTTTACAGCGGACTCTTCCGAGCATTGTAACGAGCACTGGGTTAAGAGAAGTTGTTTCGTCGAGGTGGCGAGAGTATCGGGAGTTGAGTGGGAGGGAAAAACTGCTGGGGTGGGTGTAAAGTGTAAATGATTTTTTTCAATTTCATAGGGGGTAAGCGAGTGGTTCCAAGTGATTACGTGGCTGACGTAATCTTATATAATAGTTTTAGTAAGTAGATAGTTGTATTAGATGTAATAGGGTTTTGGGGTTGATAGGTGGATTGAATCGAGTAGATATTAATAAAAACAATCAATGAGTAATGATTAACAATGTGAGAAAAATATAATTTTCCTTTTTTAACAATGTAAGAAAAAAATAATTTTCCTTTTTACGTATGCCGAATAAAATTTATTAAAAAATTATCTTGAACTATGATATCTCAAGAAACAATTGATTAAGATAAGAAATTTTTAAACGAAACTCAAAAGTGAGATATAGAGAAATCTCTCGTGTTCTTGTTATTGTTAAAAAAAATTTTTTTCCTTATTCTAATAATGTTGGTTCAAAAGTGATCAATTAATATACGACATAAGACAAACATTTCGACAGCGACAATTACTAAAAATTATTAACTTCAAACCGTCTCTACTTCCTTGAAACCCCAGCAAAAGGAGAAAAATACAAAAACCAAGCTGCAACAACACGATCTACATTCCCTATAAAAGACAAAAAAAAGCCAAAACAAAACTACCCATTTGAAACGTACATAAAGAAAACATATTCCCCTCATCACGCGGCCTCGCAGCGTCCATAAAGAAGAGGAATCGCGCCACTCGTCATCCGCGCAAAAACCGATCGCACGCGGCGGGTACAATAAAGGCCGACCCGTTGACAAATAAGCCTTGTTCCGTATCACCACATGCGCATGCGCGCGATATATATACCTCCGCCCGGCGGCTGCCCATTAACGGTGCAACCAGAGAGAGAGAGAAAGCTAGGTACGTACGTACGCGCGAGAAAAATTACTCGAGAGCGACTAATCGGCGCAATTAAATCGGAAATCGCGGGCTCATCGCCGCTCCTCGATTTTCATTGTCAAGAGAGAGAAAGAGAGAGAGAGAGAGGAAGAACCGTTCGCCGCTGTTCCATTATCTCTCTCGGCGCCTGCGCGCGAGCGCGCGTGTTTTCTTTTTTTTTTCCTTCATTCAACGAGGGAATTCGAAGTTGGCAAATGGCCGGCCGGTAATTGCGTTTATTATCAATGGCATTGAGAATAGGAGGTGTTTATTTTCGGTCTGCAACATACCGCGCATGATGCGCGCGAGTTCGAGGTGAGATAGCGATGGAGGAGTGGATTGTTGCAATGATTTGCTTTTACTAGTAGAACTGAGAGATACGCTGTGGCCTGGAATCTAAGGTCTATTAAGCTGAGATTAGTGAGTTTTAAATGTAAATAGTAGTGTACGAGGTATTGAAGAATCGGTAAATTAAACAGGATGATTTTGAATTTAGAATTGAATTGGGGATGTGGGGAAAACGGTAGTTTGATGTTTTTTTCTATTGAATTTCATTGTACGCATAATTAAGAGCAAACGATGACTATGGTAAACTCATGTCTGATTCTAATACACTAAGGATTCTAAATATGACCCGACGCTTAATATGGACCACAGCGATTTTTCAAAACGTGCGCGGCCCTATTCTGCGATAATAGGTTCATTAGATCTATTTAAAGACTATATGAGTTGCTATTATGCTCTTATAACTGAATGTATTCTTAAATAGAGAGAAGCGATTTTTTCGAACAGCTTTAAAATTTTTCAAGTAACCTAAATTTAATGAACGCCGGTTATTAAATGTGAGTGAAATTGATTATTTATACATAAGATATAGTGTAAAATGGTTACAAAGCATTCTTTATTCATTTGTTTTAGTTGAATTATACTTTTATTATACAATAAAAAGTATTACAAAATTTTTAAAAGTTTGTAATATCTAACGGTTGACTTTTTTTAATTAATTAGTCCTTGCCCTATAAGTAATCAAGCAATATACAATTCTGTGTTTAATATTTTCAATCTATGAAATCTTGTATAAAACGGTGATTTTCACAAATTTTTGTGTAGGATTTTTCATAAATTTCATTATACAAGTATTTTTGTAAATTTAAGATGAAATTTTTCATAGTTTAGTTAAGATATAATTCTATAAAGTTAAGGAACCCTATACTTATATGTTTAAGTTATGTCAACATATTTGTTCAGATTTAAGTATTTTTCTATTCATTGCTGCTGTCATTTAATTACAAGGATAGTTATCTACAGTTACCGCGTTCTTTATTAAAGCTCTGACAATAATGCTGTCCAATTATTCCACACTCAGAGAAGGATTTATTTATAGTTAATATATTTAGTAACAGTTAATACGAAATAGTTGATTTTGGGGAAATAAGGACATTGAAAATGTGAAAACATTCACATTTGACTGAAATTCCAAAATATTACTATTAATGATGGCATATTAATAGTTAATATGCCATCATTAGATATAAATAAAATTTTCTGTTTATTTTTAATATATCTTCTTATTAACTATAAACAAATTCTTCTCTCAGTGCAGAAAACCTTCGAACACATCAATTCCCTACAACTACCTCACTCCATTAAAAATTATTAGAGATCTGCCTAGTGCCATCTCCAGATCTAGCACACCAAAGCCATTTCATTATTCCATTTCTAAATAAACAGTTTACCAAAACGATCTCAATTTCCTTACTCTCAAACAAGCACTACTCACAACCGTAACCGTCATAACGCACAGCACTCGTATCGCGCTGTCGGGCAAAGTGCAAGCATCTCTCTTCTGCTCCATTATCACGCGCCACCCGGGCTCAATCAATACGTATATATAATAAACCTATCAGCCGCGTTCATCTGCCTCTCTTTCTCTTGAGATACCACTGCGCTGATAATGTAATGCGAAGGAGAGAGCGAGAGAGAAAGAGAGAGAGAGAGAGAGAGAGAAAGGGACGAGTTGGTAGCGTAGCGTCGCGGTCGGGCGATCCGGTCCAGAGATAACGGTCTCACTTTTACGACGTATACGTGTATATATATATATATAGAGAAGGATTTGCATTGCGAGGGACGCGTGTCGATCGTCAAGGGACACGCGCGAATTTTTCAATGGGTTGCCGTTGTTTTTCTTTTTAGAGACTGGAAATTTATTAGGTTGGCTTCTTGTGAAATAGATGTACTATGTGGGAGTGACGAGGTTTTTTGATGGTATAATAAGAGTCAATTTTTTAACGTAGGTTTGGTTAGATAAAGAATACGTAATTGGTATACGAATGGATGGTTTATTTTAATGGCCAATATCCGGACGCCGAATAGGAAAAATTTCTAATGAAGGTTCATTCGTATCGAATTACTCATGATTTTTAATCAATTATGCATCCGTGTATTAAAATGGAGAGCAGAATTAGATCTAAGATTAAAGATCGTATTATATACTTTCGATTATCGACATTAGATAAATATTAGTGAGTTAATCAATTTTCTAAAAATCCCATTGCACTCGCTAACCATCCAACATAGTAAATTTAGTTACGCATGGTAATAGTTTTAGTCCGTAAATGCAAGTCTAACTGTGAGTTAAATATGAATTATACCAACATTGGATCGACTTGAAAATTATATACTTACTCTTAAAAATTTTATCCCAAATTTACAAAAATATTTGTGCATGTAGACTACACAGAATTTATATAAAAATTTATGTAAAATCGTGACTTTTACATACAAGTTTGTAGAGATTAAAAATTTTTAACAAAATTAGAAAATTATAATTGTAGACAATAATTTGTATAATTGAAGATTTTACACAAGCTTACGTAAATTATACACAAAACTTCAGCTACACAGAATTCATATTTTACACAAAATTTTTAACCGTGTATAAGTTATCCTACACTTTAACATCACAACCATTATATCAATAATGTGACAATAAAATCTTTTTCACACATCCTCTTCCCTCTTGAAAAAAAAAATCGCTGTTAAAACCATCACTCGTATACACCTCCATATATACACATACACACATAACACCCGCACCTCTCTACAACACCCGCGCGCAAATTACGGTATACCCCGCCATAAAATTATGCGTACCACGAGACAATAGGATTTTCGATCCCCTTCACGACAACACGTTATATACGTATTTATTGCGTGCGTGCGTGCGTGAGTGCCGATGGTAATAAAGTCGCCGCGGCGGCACACGCGTTTTATTAAGGTGTCGTAGCGGTTCGCGCGAGGAGCTCTATTTACCGCATTGAATTTCAAAAGCGTCTCTCTCGTTAAATCCGAAGCAGGATCGCGAGAGAGATAGGTTATTTCTTTGTTTTTGACGTGCGCGGCGAGAACGAATGTATTTTGCGGTGTATATATGTGTCGCGCGCGGCCGCCGCGGCGATTGAAGGGGATGCAAATTGTGTTCGCGGCGAGGAGTGTATAGTTGCTGCTGTGATTGGCCGATTGGTATATATATATATATTGTAGCGGAATGCGTGGCAAGGTTTTCCGCGTTAAGATTGTAGGGTCTGGTGGGTATAGTGGTGCTGTGAATAACTGTGTCAGTGTTTAGAGATGGAGGATTTTTTATGGGTGAAGTGAGAAATTTAATAGTATTGTTTTTTTTATGTTGTTTATGCTGTGTTATTTAGATATTCAAAAAGCTATAAGATTACTACTGGGGAAGTAATTAAAAACTAACTAAAATCCTTGTAAAAGGATGTAGTTTACATCAATGGAATGTAACAAAATAATTTCTTACAATTAAAACTATTATTCTTTGTTATTCTATACTTATAGACTTTAAATGTATCAAAATTAATATTAATGAACATAAACACAGAAGAAGTGTAATTATCATCAGCGTTACAAATTTCAGATCTATAAATAAGCATAAATCATATCTCAATTTCAAATGAAAAAAAATTACAAAAATTAAATAAGAAGAATAGCATTTTTGTGGCCAATCAAAACCAAAATTAAAACGCATTGATAATAGCACGATATTATTATATTGGGCACAAAGTTATTGAAATTTGCAAAGATACAAATAATTAAACATCTAAACAATAAAACTTTATAGAAAACTTTTTATCCGATGTATATTACGATAATAAACATTTCTTACCATTTAGAGCATCCTATACACGACGATTATTATTAATTAAACACTACTGTAGCAAGAACTCACCTGCAACATAAAAAAAAACATACATCGTTATAGAATATATATTTTCTAATAACAACACCTATCCGTATACAAGCCCATATGAAATATAATTATATTATAAATATTGAATTTCCATGACACAGCAAGCAGTCGCAAATGTTGCAAAAACTCGCCTCCTCCACTTTCAACAACCAACAACACTCGGCTAATTACACAGCCGCGTCCGCCGCATTATAATACCCCGCACACACCGAAAACCAACACACCATCGGTTCTATACCTTACGCGCTTCTTGCGTCCTTATTCTCTCTCTCTCTCTCTCTAACGGACTACCGAACAATCGCTTCGAATCAATACAATTTCCTCGCCGTCATCGACGAGCTCACCTTTCTCTGCTATATACCACGGCTTTTAATAACAAAGCAGTACCACAGTCAACGAAGAGGGGGGGAAAGGATTATCTTCTCGTGGGATTTTTCGCAAAAAACGACTAAGCGGTAACAGCAGCAGGAGCCGCGGGTGTAATGAGGGTGTAATAAGTGTCGATATTACGCGGGCAGCTGTATAGCGGTTGTATTGTAAGAAAAAGCTTGTGGATCTTTCGTGGGATTAATGCCTTGGCGTTTTTGCCACCGCAGTCGTTTGAGGTACTGGAAAAGTGTGAAAATTATGGCGGGATCGGTCGGTTATGATGAAGTGTATAGTATACACTTGGTGGTTGGTAAATACAGGGAATATAGGGGTTTTATTTCTTTTTACGATAATGAATAGCGATTGGCAAAAAAATCTTTTCATTCGTTTAATTTATCGTGAAAATATCTATAGGAAATTCAAAATATTTTTTTATTTTAATAGCGCATTTGGTATGTTTTGTGTTCTTGATTCTTGGTCTCAATTTTTTGGAAGAAACAAGCGTGATCTATGTTTGATTGTATTGTAAAAAATACTGGGACTTTAAGAGTTACGTTAAACGATAAAAATTGCTAAATTAAAAACAGTGGAATTAACACTTTGAGCTACAAAAAACGATCTTCAGTTATTTACCAGTTTATAAAAATTCCATCAATATTACTAAATTTTTTATCGCTACATAAATATATTTTTCATTTCAAGTATATGAACTGCTGTTTCGATCACATTATTTGTAAAAGAATTTAATTATAATTCACAGCTACACAGCCTTGATTCTCTTTATCTCAAGTCTACAACAATAATTTGTTACAACTTCAATGCTATAAAGTCTAATCTAGAGTACTTATCTTATACAACCCACCTGTACATATAAATACTTGTATACCAACACTAATCGCATAACATTAAAATAAATGAAAATAAAAATGTTCACATTAAAAACTTCCTCAAATTCCTCCGCATCTTCAACCCTCTAATCAGAAATCTCAAAAGAACTTTTATTCCCACAATATAATTCCACCGCACGCTTCTGTGTTAATCTTATTATTTGATTCATAATCTTTCTGGGGTGTTATCGCAAAACTCTCGGGGATTCTCTCTAGCATGCAATATTTTCCCTGCCTACCCTCTCGTGAGTAATAAAGGCGAGTATGTATATATACGCATGCGCAACAGGGGCGTCGTTACCACTCTCGACGCGTGTGCGCTCGTTCCAACAACGCATTTATATACATACACACACGCACGCGCACGTGTAAATGCCTTCGGTGATAATGATAGCGCGATAAAGTTCGAAAAATGAGGAAATTCGGCGCGTTTGAGGTGTACGCACATGTATGTAATAAGTGTATGTAGACGAGGAAGCGCATTATCCAAATAACTCGTAACTGTATAACGGAGATAAGGAGTATATAACGCGTTTGGAGGATATGTGTGTGTATATGTATTTCGCTGTATTTTGTATAATAAGGATTGTCAGAAATTTATCACGTGAGCGCCGTGGCTGCTCTCGTTTTGCTCGTATTGTAGGTATTTTCGCTCGGCTTCGGTTGAGTATCTGGATTTTTTTGTAAATTTATCAATTTACACGTTATGGGAATAAACTCGTTGCTCCGTTATTCATAGAATGAAGTGCTTTGCCGAGAAGGAAGTACTTCAACATAAAGATCTATTATTTTAGTCTATTATTATGTGAACTATGAATCATGAATTTGGAATTGAGTTTTTTATTGAAAATAAACTATAAGTTTTTTTTTACGTGAAGTTATCAAGTTCAAATGATGTCGTATACTACGTGTAAACATATATTGTAACTGTTATATCTATATTGTAAGTTTCTGACAGTAAAAGTCGCATATTACCATAGTCATTTTTATCGGTTATTTATGAAAGTACTATCTAGAGAATGCCTATTATGTATAAGTTTCAGACATTATGAGTTTCCCACAGGAAAGTAAAAATAAGTAAACGAAATAATCATTACCTTTTTTTTATTAGATATTAATTTGTCTGGTATCTTTCACTAATCACCTATAATATTAACTTTTTTATATTTCGCTTAAGATCTTCTACCGTTGATAAAAATAAATGAGCCTGAAACTCTATCTAAACTTTTGTTCTAAAGTTATTTTGTACAATAAAACACTAAATTTAAACTCAAAATCAATATTAATTGATAATTGTAACTTTGAAGTAAAATAAACCTTTTTATTTCGTTGCATTTCAACGTTATAAACTTCAGATCCATTAAAAAGAATTTTCTAAAAACCATCTATATTTAATTTTCTCTAATACAATGACACACGAGCAACGAAGCACTAATAATCACTGATTTTCCTTGGGACCAACAAATCCTTTTCCCTTCCTACCGATCAACAACACCAGAGCCACACGCATGTGTGCGCATACAGCGTAAAAATATCCATGATGAACCGAATAATTCCCACACTCTCATGGGGATCGCACAAAAAGCGGATTCGCCGACAGAGAAAGAGAGAGAAGATGATATGAGTCGAAAAACCGAAGCGAACTAATCGCACGGGTTCCCGGAATCCGATAATCCCGTGGAATGCGAAACGAAATCGATGGCAGTCCCTTGCTTGTATATATGTCTGTATGTGCGCGGTCTAATTGCTGGCATCTGCCGCGTTTTCTGCTTATGATAAAGGAAATTGGCGGATACTTTTTTGCCTGGTATATTAAAATGTAGAAAATATGATTATTCCGGGAAATTTTTTAGACCTTTTTTTGTAGAGTGGTTTTCATTAAGTTTCAAATTTACGGAGAAATATAATCGTTTACCGAATTATTGAAAAATACAGATGGTAGGTAAGTGTGTATAACAAATGAATTATAATTAAAATTTGTTTTATATTTTGTTTTGTGCAATAAGTGTACGTGCGTTACGCGGATTTCTAGGGGGATATTAGTCTAAACGATTGTACATATATATTATTAGTATCTTTGGTTCGAGAACATGCTATTTGAAATGTGCAAAATTGTAGTTCATTTGCAGCGGAGATTAAAATTAACAAATATATACATTCGATTAAAATACAATTTTGAAAAATCACATTATACACGGATACCAATTAAAACATTATTTTACATGAAAGCCCCTGCCCTATTAATTCCACACTCAGCTATTTGCTTCACCACCTCCCCAAAAACTCACTAAACGTCAACCTCTATATACCGCCACCACACGAATCGATCCACACCATTCAGCCCTCCGTAACCACTACACGGCCACGTATACAAACACATATACACGCTTTCGTTTCATCATCATCATTGCACGTTTGCAAGTTTCCGGGAACCACCGCAACAGGATCGCGTATACTCTCGCGCGTAATTAGCCCAGTGGAATCCGCGGTGCATTTTTGTCGCGCCTTCGTACCGCGAAACGATTACGCGCTTTTTTATCATACCAGTTGTGCGCGAGTGAAGTAGAGTGGATCATTTTTATCGTTTACCGTGGCATAGCCGTAGGTATAGTATACTGCGAGGTATTTCCAAGCGCTTAATTACTTGGCTCGAGGAGTTGATTAGAGGGGAACTATCGCCGCGGTGTCGGCGCTTTTAT
Organism: Torymus tubicola; assembly: GCA_035583055.1. NCBI lineage: Eukaryota > Metazoa > Arthropoda > Insecta > Hymenoptera > Torymidae > Torymus > Torymus tubicola. Next base: position 44,988 of record JAWWEQ010006443.1, read on the forward strand.
ATGTGGAGTGAAGGGAGGGGGGAGAACGTGTAGAGATTGTTGGTATATAGGTGGTGATGGATGGGAGGGAGAGTGAGCTGGATGTGGGGATAGTGATATTGTTGTAGTGGAAATGTGGAGTGGAAGAGGATTTGGTGGTTTGAGGATTTGTGAAGTAGCGGCGAAGATGAAGTTGTTGAAAGTGGTTGTGTAATGTATTAAATGTATAATTGACATTTGATGTAGATATTTTTCAATGATGATTTTATCAATTTTTCTCTCATATCTCTTGCTTTTGAAATATTATCATGTAGTTTTATAAAATTAGATAGAATTTTAGGTAAAATTTACATTTTTTAAATTCACGAATGTGAAAATTGTAAGACCATAGTATTGTTATATAAACGATTAATATCAATAAATAAACATAGAGGTATATTATTTTCTGTATATTTATTTCTGAAAAGCCATAAAAATTTATGACGATAAATCTCAATAAAAGCTAGCTTTATGTTATTTATATCGTTTTGAATTGTAAGAGTAATATTTCAGTATTTGATAATCTACGTATTTCTATAACATTGTAAGAACTTCAACCCTAGTAGAAAATAAACGGTACTTTAAAGTCAGTTGGTTAATTAAATAAAAACGTCTTTATACAAAATTTTAAAACGTCATAATTGTCAAATGAACATGCCAAAATTTACTTTGAAATAAATTTTTGTTCTATAGTCACTTTATACAATAAAATATTACAATAATTCTAACCTCAACTTTAATATCAATTGATACCTAAGTGTAATATTGAAGTAAATTAAATTTTTTTATTTCGTTGCACTCCAACGTTGCAAGTTTCAGACCCATAGCTCTAAAAGAGGTAACTTATTGTACCTCATCCACTTCTGAACTTATCAATACCCACATATTATTTAAAACCAACGGTAACGTACCAAATTCTTCTCCGCATCTGTTCCACAGCGATATACTCTATACTATCCACACCCATGAATCAGTGCACAAAACTATGCGTTACATGCGAAAGCTACGCAACTCTGCACGCCCATAGCAGCACTAAACCTAGGAACGATCGGAATCCTCTCGTCTCTCACAGGACTAAGAAGAAGAAGAAATCGGACTATCGAGCGGCTGATCTTACATTTTCGAAAACCTTCCCACCTCCTTGGTTTAAATATGAGTCGGAATCCAACAGACAAAGGAACGCGTCCTAGTCGTTAGCCGGATGGAATTCAGGGCCGCGTAATTGCGCGCGAGAGGTTGGCTAAATGAGATTTTTGCGCGGTCGGGAAATGGCGCGCGAAAATTCTTTCCTCGCGGCAATTAAGTCGAGAAAAGAGCCTCGTTTCTTTCTTTCATTCGTTCGTTCGTTCGTTCTTTTTGTTGCTGGTGTTGGTTGGCAAAGTCGTCGTCAGTGGCGTTAGGGTAGTTTTGCAAAATTGAGTTGAGAAAAGCCGCTGTGCGAGCGCGCTAATGCGATTGCACTGCGGTGTAGGACTGCGCGAGCAGCGATGTTTTGAATTCTTTGTAGGTCTAATTTAGCTGAGGGAGAAGGGAAACTGGCAATGTTGCATTTTTGCGCGGTTACGGGGAATTTTTCATTTTTTTCTTTCTTTGTGGCTTTGATATTAAAAGTGAACATTTGGTTGATGTAATGCTTCCATTTTCGTAATCAGCGGTTTTTCTACTTTTAAGTCGTAACAGGTTACTTCCTAAGGACATAAATAGAAATTGAATTTTCTATTTGAATTATAACAAAACATTAAATTTATACTTTTTTCGACATTCGGAAAATTATTCCATTTGCAATTATTCACTTTCTGTTATTACAATCAAAGCAATGAACTAACAAATGAGTTTAACAATGGTATAGTTAAAGTTTCTAACCATTTTGTCTAATACAACTACAATTCAATATTCCCTCGTATCTACTCATTCTATCTAACAGTCAACGTGAGATCATATGACCACAGATAGCCACTCACACTGCACGCCTATTTTGGCTCGAGACATAACCTCAAAATCCTATAAATATACAACGGGCTAGCTACTTCCTATACCCAGCACGAAACTTCTCCCATCCCTTGTATACCATCGATACACATCCGAATCCTCGAACCGGAACCTTGCGTCATTACTTCCAGCAGTCTGTACCACGATTGCACGTATATATATATATACACAGTCGTTTCGTCTCCGTCTCCTCTGGCAAATTGAAACCGAAGTAGCGGATAGACTGTAGGACGGTATATAAGATGGAAATCGTAGTGCGCGGAGGGACATGAAAGGGGAGGACGCGGCTGGCGGAGAATCGTGGGAGAATTATACATACACAACAGGTGGAGAAGGAGAGAGAGAGAGAGAGAGGAAGGGTGAGGCATCGTCATTGGAAAGTCAATCCGGACGTGGCGTGCGATTATCCGGAATGGCGGATAACGTCTCGAGCTGTCCTCGTCGCTGTTGTTGGTGTCTGTTAAGGAATGAGAGGTAGCGAGAGCGATTGGGCATTTGCAAGGGTCAAAGGAAAGTGAAGATTATGCAGTTTGATACGTGTACTTGGGTATTTGTTTTTCAGAATTTCAGATAATGCTTTTGTTGAATTATAGAAGTATTTTTGGTAAGTTGGAAAAGATTAATAAAGTTAAAAAAATGTTAAGTTGAAAATTAAAGATTCTAAATTTTTTTTTAGATACTTGAAGAAAGAAATATTTAATCAGTACAACAGTTTTTAAGGTTCTGGTACTCCACATAGTTTTTCTTTTACTAGCAGAATATTTTGTTGGAAAACAGTGAAAATTTGACTTCACTTAATTTTACAATTTGAAGAATATATATTTCGGATCAGTGATTGTATTTAACGCATTAACAAATATCTGTTATGTTTGGTGTATGAAACAACGCTCCTTTCGCAAAAAAATGTTGATTTATAATCTGAGTACATACTTATTGCGGTACTAAATAAATAATGAATAACTCCGTACATTTTATTCTCACATTTCTTCTCATACGCACGTATCCATAACTAATGTATATATATTCTGTATATTACAAAAATATACTACTGCCACGTTGCTCATCATAAAAATCCTTTTACGAAAAAAAAGAAAATTAGATATATATATGTATTAATACGTATCCACACACAACATAAATATTTGGCTTCGCAGCGAACCCATTATAGTATTTTATATACATACAATAAAATGTACACAATATTCCGTCAACGAAAAATAAAATAATCCAAACAAAAGAAAAAAGAAGTTCACGACATCATATTTTTTCAATCCATTATTATTACACCACGACGACCTACGCACAAAAAAAAAATAAGAACAGCGTCCACGGCGTTTTCTATCACGGTCGGTAAACACCGTCCGGCTGTATAACGCATAACGCATCGCCGTAAAAAAAAAAAAATACACACGGAAAAATTCTTCGTGCAATTTTTACGAAGGCGCGCATCGTTCGAATAAAAAAAAAGGAAAAAAACGTGACTGCATCGCGTTGCACTTCCGCTTTTTCCCTGCCAGTCCATCCATCAGAAGCGCGCGAGCGTATCAGTCGCGAGAGTATTTTTTTTACGTCCAGCAGTTTTTCTCCGCTGCCTCGTACTCGCGCATGCGTATTCGTGCCAGAGGGGGATTATAATTTTAAATATGCAGCTCGGGGTTAGTGTAGTAAGATGAGAGTTGTAAAAAGTATGTGAGTTATGAAGAATTATCATTGCCAGAGTAAAAAATATATATATATATATATATATATATTTTTGGGAGGGATTAATGTGGCAGTAACAAAATTCTGCTATATTTAAGCAAAAATAGTTTTATATCTTTCGGAACTATGAATATTCATGATCACAGTTACATATCTATTTATATCAAGAATTATTTAGGTTAACAAGTTACAGTAAGCCCAAATTAATTAATTATACAGCATAAAAAGATGTGAACATTAGACTGATTACTGTAGTATACGGTAATCTCTAAATCAGTTACCGACACCGCGTATACGGTTAAAAGCATTTAATGAATTAGGCACATATATATACGCCGTAACTATACAATAGGAAGACACGTCATGACGTCTTCATCAATACAGCATACGATTTAATCATCAATCTGCTTGTCTTTAATCGTGTACAGTTATTCATCCGTATAATGAAGAAAGAAGAATCGCCGCGCGCTCGGACATGTGCGGCGCTCACACTATACGCGATCTCGACTGCAGATCTAAATGCATCCTCTCTATTACTAAGCAGAAATCATAGATACATACATTATCTGCTTTATCACGGCAATGTTACGGTGTTTAATTGATATAAATTCGGTCGCGACAAATGCTGATGAATCGGTTAATTTGCTTGACCCCGTGGTCACGACGAAGATCGAATCAAACGAAATTTCAATTATTTTTTGCTCTCGCGCTGCAGGAAATCATTATGCTTGACGTTTATGATGATTGAGAGGCGTTTCGGTATACGTCAAATGTTATCTTTATTATAAAAATAAGTAATATTTTAATAAATATTTTTAAAGGTTTCATTCGCTGCAATAATTGGTTTACTAACGTTATTTAAACATTTGCTTTATATTGTTTCACTATTTTAGCAATACAACATTATAAAAATATCTTTAAACTCCTCAATGTATAATATGATACTTGTTTCGTATTATAATTTGTTAATTCCAAAAAAAAACTTGCGTAACTGTATATTGCCAGCTACATGTAAGTAATAAAATTGAGTAAAAAGTATAAAAAAAAAAACTTGTCACCACATAAACAAAATGTATCTGTTATTACAAATAAACACCAATAGCATAGACTACTTGTACACTGTAATAAATAAAAGCAATAGTTTAACAATTCGCAACAACGAACATATATCATTACTTCCGAATCCTTCCGAATCTGCCAAAGATCCATCGCGCACTCCATATACATATACGCAGTATAGAACTCAGGCGCGCGAGCGAGACGGAGAATAAGTGTGTCTGTGGGTCGCGCAGGCCTTGGCCAAGTTCACCGCCTCCTCCTCCTCCTCCTTCTTCTTCTCTGGCTGCACGCGGCCGCAGCGGTCAACGCACGAGACTCGCCGCGGATGAGTCATCTTGTGTGTATATATGTATACACTCGCGGCTTCGCTTTCAACGCACACGCAGGGATATTATGTACGTGTGTGTGTGTTGCGAGCGAGACGCGGTGTATGATAGGTCATGGTTCGGGACGGATGGTTTACGTTACGTCAGGTGTGTTAGGAGATGGCAGGAGTGTTGTTGATCTTGGAAGTGTATTTTTAAGGAATAGATGGGGAATTTTGGTGGTTGTAGAGGTGTTGTATTGGTAAGTGTAATTGGTTGAGGTCGTTAAGGGGTTTGGGTTATGCGATATTTGCGATTTTTTACAATGGGTTTGAAGTTCGCATCGTTGGAGTGCAACGAAACTTTAGAAAATATTTTTTATTTTTAGTTTTATACATGTTATATTTTGAATTTTCTCATGTGTTTAGCGTTTCATAGCAAAACCCAACATCAAAATAAAGGTTTCACTGTATTGTGCAAATTTTTAGCTGTTTTATTTATTTGTGAGAAATTATTTCGTTGTGTCCCAACGTTGCAAACTTCAGATCCATTTTTTACAGAGGTGTGTTGAAAAAGTATAAAATAGTATATTTTAATAGTATTAAAATTTTATTGTAGATTAGATAAAAATTTGATTGTAGTAAATACTATTGAAGTTCGAACAGAGCAAATGTGTAGATGGGTTAAGATTATTGTATAAACACATTAATTCTATATAATTGTTTATAAAATAATAACATTGATTTTTCCTAGTAATACAAAGAAAAGCGTTTGTATTCATAAAATTGAGCTGTAAACTTTAATAACGCAGAAAAAAAACAAAATAATCAAAAACTTTCTTAAAATAAATTGTTTCTAATCAAACATTGAATATAAATATAAAAACACAAAACTATCCCACAGTCCTTCAATTTTTTATTAACGAAACTTTCCCCCAAACGTTATAACTACACACATCGATAAATAAAACCCCCTAAATCCAAGCGTACCACCAATTCCCCTCAAAATTTTCGAGACGACCCGTAACAGATACAACCTGCTGTTGTTGACTACTCGAATCCCCCTTTGGATTGATCACCCGTGATCCTCGGGAGTTAGCCGCTCGCTTGCTTGCTCTCGAGGCACTTGGACGAAAGGAGGCGCGGATAGCTGGCGGATTAGCGGTAGGGCCGAAATCTACGCTGCGGTTCGTCTTCCCTGGAACTTTGCCTCGTCCCGTTCCTGCATATATATCTATACACACGTTGTTTCGCCTAATCTCTCCGTACTTCTATTTCGCCATGGCTGTATACATATATACATGCTATCCTCTCGGTATTCCTTCGAGCCCGAAATTAAAAGAGATACGTATTTTGTCGTTGTTTGTTTTTAGGTTGATCAAAGAATATTCTAGTAAATTAAATGTAATTCAATAGTACATTCATTATATGATCATTTGAATTTCCAACATAAAACAAAAACACGATTAGGTTTACCTTTTTTAAATTCTCAGTGGATTAATTCTTGCTATTAATCCAAGATACGTTCCCAAGGAGCTCGGATCGTATCTTATGGAAAAACGCAGGCAGTTACGGATATATACGCGATCGAATGCAAAATAGCCGTCGCGTCGAATGAATTATCCGCGGCGCTTCTTCTTCCTCGTCGCAACGCCCACGCGGGATCCGTGGGAATCGATGTTTCCTCGATCGCGTGTGTCTGTCCTCGCGCGAGAACGCGATCGTCCGGAAAATTGACAATGTTGAAGGTCTTTTTACGTTTCGTAAAAAAGAAGAAAGAAAGAAAGAAAGAAAGAAGGAAGGACAAAAAGCATTTAAGAGTTGGGATAATGATATGAGTTTTCAGAAGTATAGTTTGTTGTATCGTAACGATCAAAGCAGTTTTGCTGTTACGTTGGTTCGGTTTAATGGAAGTAAAAAAGCCAGGTGGAGTTGATGAAGCGAGAATTCGTTGGGAATGTCGTTGCAAATATTCGCTGAGTTCAATGCTGTTAAGAGAGAGAATGTAGCGAGGTAAAGTTGTTTTTAAAGTTTTTCGATTTTAGTGGAAGAAGATTAACATAAAATTGTATGTGAACGAATGCGCGATTAAAGACGACGCCAATGTAGCTACTATTTATTTAGTTTATTCTTTTTTTTGTATTCGTTTTTAACGTTAAAAATTAGTATTTTTATAACGCCAGAATTTTGAACGTAAAATTTCTTTTATAAGGTAATTTTATGAAAGTTAATTAACATTTGACTAAAAAATACAAAATTAATTTTTGTAATTATAGAACTAACAAGAATGAATTAATTAAAAAGAAAAATAATGAAACATATAAAAACACTTTTGTGTAACACTTCTGTCATAAAATACTATATATTTTAATTTCAAGTACCTAACAACATTTAAAACAAGTTTTTTTTTAGAAGTTTTCTTTTTACAGTTACAAAATGAAGGGCACGTGTATAATGAACAAAGAATGAGTATTAAACAAAAAACTTGTTTTCTGTAAAAGATAAGTTTGAATTAAAGTAGAATAAGAGGTACAGATAATTTTAAAGAGTTGTAGCTGCAGATTCCATAACTAATTTAAACGATACAAACAACATATTTCCTAACACAATAATAATTAAAGGACAAACCTAACCGTTCACCACCACCGCAATCAGTTTATGTATTCAACAATTAAACCGAACCAACAGCGCAAACCCTAAGCACCAGACCAACTTCACATTACCATGAACCCGCTTACAATTAGATCAGACTCACACAACCTTTTCACACAACGGAAATGAAGAAAGAAACTACATGACTTTAAAATCCAAGTTGACAAAAAGATTCGTGCATGTATATATATACATATACGTATATTTATCCTTCGCGACGCGGTTATTTATTCTCACCTCGAGCGATTCGTCGCAGCAGGCACGTGTGCGCTCTGGACACGCTGATATTGTGGCCTCGGTCTGGTTACGAATAAGGATAGAGTAGCCGTGGTGCGCGACGAAAACAACAAAAAAAAGGTTTGATTTGTTTCTTGATGTGTTTTTGCGCGACGCGTGAGGTAGTATAAGGTGATTTTTATTGTAGTGGGAAATTGATCATGAAAATTTGCCTGATGTGGTTGAGATGATAAAAATGTAACGTATGGTATTGTGTGTTGTATTATTGTGATAAATGGTTGCCTGTAAATGGTGTAATTGTCGGTTTGTTATAATTCTGTTAAATAATATACATAAAGCTTGACAAAGTAATGATGGATTAGTGTGAGATAATTAGATTGTAAATGAAATCAATATTTTTAGATATAGTAGTATTAAAAACATTGAGAAAATATTTGACTTGAATAATCACAAAATTGTTTTTTAGGACTATACAGTTTTTTAGCTACTTCTATATAACGTATTATTTTTTTCAATATGGATGTAAAAATAAAAAATCGTTTTTGGTACACAGCTTAAAGAGGTTTTAGAATATTTAAACAAAATTATATTCTTCAATTCTTATATCTACATCTAAATAAAATCATTTCGAGAAAACTTCATCAATTGAGCCGTCAAGAACATTTTTTATTCTCACGAGAATCCAATATCAGCTGCCCTTTAAAATAAAAATACCAAAAATCAGCATTTTAAATGATCCTGATAAGACTATATACTCTCGAATCCATCTAAGCGCACGTTATACCTACAATTATCTCGAAAATAATAAAACTCCCATCACGGTCGGTAAAAAAAAAAATTAACCGCCTAAGCTTTGCGCAACATATTCATCATCCCCTTTGCAACCATTAATCACGCAAATACGATAGATTAGCTAGCAAACGGCCGATGATTTTCCCTGAGTAACAAAACCAAAGTAACGAAACAAGGCTCTACACATCGTATACGTAAAAAATATCTCGCCGCGCGCACAGGAAAGAGCGCATTATCTTTCTCTCTTTCTCTCTCTCACAAACACACATACACACATATACACCCAGCATCCGTGACTATTAATTCTCAATTAAACTCGCAATAAATTCCATCTCTCTCCCTCTCTTTCTTTTCCTCTTGGAAAGCTAACTCATCGTGATGCGAGTAGAGGGAGCCGGTCGATCTATCAATCGTTCGATCCCTTCTCCATTTTCCTTCCCTCCTCGCGCTCTCGCGCTGCTATCCTCTCACGACTTTGAACTTGTGCAGCTCGCACGAGCGATCGATGAATATTAAAGGTCGGCGGCTTGCCTGCTGTACACGTGTATCCGCGATTTATTACGCGGCGCGCGGTATATGCGCTCGCGCTGGCAGTAGGGAAAGAGAAGGAAAAAAAAAGAACGACAGTTGCGGGCGGATGATTTAGGAGCGTTTGATGCGCCGGCTATCAAACTCGCACGCCGTGGCGAAATTAAAATTGGTCGGAGAGGAGGGGGAGGGGGGAAGAGGGTAAAGGAGATTTCCCGATATGCGGGCGCTCGATTATCGGGGCTAACGGGATACGTGCTAAGGAAATTTTAATTTTTAGGGAGTGAGGCAGGGAGAGGGAAAAATGGAATTTTTGTTTTATGTTGGAAATGAAAGAAAAAGGAAGATGTTGAGTAGCGGATCGTTGAGATTTTTGGAAAGAGGAGGCAGATGTTTTCAAATTTAAGTGGAATTAGGAAATTAGATGGTTTGATATATATAAATTAAGCAGGAAAATGTTAGTGCCAAAACTAATAATAATTTTTATATGTTATATGTATTGAATGATTCTCATAAAATTTTATATGAACTATTTGTCATAATCACATGTGATCAGTTAAATGCGCGTTTATTGCGCCACAGTTTTTATACAAGATACACGTTAAATAGGATTAATTTTCGATCTATCTTTTAATTACAGTTCATTATGATGAAGAGAACATTAATATATCGGAATGATTTCTATTCATCATGTATACTTTTGCATACTATGGCACAGAAGAAAAATGTTTAATACGAGATACGAATAACCAAAAAATACATGCGTGCATAGTGTATAGGCAAATCCGAATGACTTAAGATTTGAATAAAAAAATTGCAATTTTTTAACAACAATGGAAGTAGAGGACGTGTTAACAGTATAAAAAAAAATAAACGTACATCCTTTTGTCAACAAAAAATATCAATTTTAAAAAGAATAAAGATCTTTGTTGTAGACGAAAGAGATTGCACACGACACGTCGAACTGTTTATAGGCGTTATTTAAAACTGTTCAATATCCCTTTTTCTAAAAAAACAAAATACTGCCTGCAAATATTTATCCCCTTATTTATATTTGAAAACACACACGGGGATGTAATTCATAGCGCTATATCCTCGTGCGACATAGCGCGCAATAGGCGCGTGTGTATGTGTATATATTTCTAAAAACTGTTATTTAAACGCGCATGCAGATATGTCATGTTCGCATTTACCCATGCGCCACGCGCGCGATACTACAAAGAATAGAAAAAAAATACATGCACACACGCACACGTACGTGAAAATCTGCGAGTGTGTGCACAATTTTTCAGTGGATACGCAGCTTCGCGCGTGCAATGCGCGCGACAAAATGTAGGAAAAAAAAATTTCGAATGGATGGATGACAGATGAGATATGAGATATATACGTACGAGAGGAGTTTTTAAATATTAATGCCCTATGTGTGACCTACTGGCTAACAATTTTACGTAAAATTTATAAACTTTTTTTTCCAACTGTATTCGTATTCCCGGATTGTATGGAATAAAATAAAATCTATCGCAAATTCTGATGAAATAACTGCGAACTATTTAGTTTTATAGCAAGGAGTACGTGGAAAAAATAGAAAAATGTCCGGATTCGAATGTATGTCAAACTATTTTTATCATTTTTTTTTTCATCCATTAAGAAGATTAAAATTTCTATCGCATTCTGTTATAAATCTATAGTCGATTTTTTATTATTTTTTTCAATTATTACAAATAGACGAAGGTTTGTTAAATTTTGCTAATAATAAAAAAGTTAATCAAAATAAATGAAATTAGATGTAAAAATCCTTAGATATAATATTCGGTGTCTTATTAGTAATTACGTATTATGTACTATACCCGACGATAACTTCAACACTTGAAAAATTGATATAGCTCATTCTACAAATACAACGAATCATTCGTCAAGCTGTTGTAGAGTTAAGTTATTAACAATACTAAAATATCGTAAACTACTCAGCTAAATATCTCACAAACAAACAATATCAACTTACAAGGACAATATTTTTTATTCTTTTCTTTTATCCTAACAGATACACTAATTTCACCTTCAAAATCTAAAATCTAACAAACAATTATTCTCTCTTGTGACCTCCTTCCAAACGCCATTGTTCCAGAACGAGAATCACTTCCTGCACACCTCCTTAACACTGATCCCCTCTCTCTTCACTTTTTCGTCGCTCAATTAATCCAATTTCGTACACGGTTATATATACACGAGCGAGCTACCGAGAGCTCGGCGATGCGTGAAGGAACAAGTCGCGCGCGAATTTGCTAAACACAGCGCGCCGGTGCACCGTTATACTCTGGCCCCCCGCAACGACGACGACGCCTACGACGAGAGGAATGCGATTTTTTCTTTTTTGCTTGGGCGGTGGTTGCTGTAGGGTCTAGGGTGTTAAGTTGACGTTGTGTTGGGAGGAAGAGGCTGGAGTGGAGGAGAATATGATGAGGATAGGTTGCAAGTGGTCTGTGTTGTGATATTCTGGCGATACAATTTTTTTTTTATATTTAATTTATTGAATTTTTTTACTACCAAGGATTATTATAGAAATGTGGTTATGCCTAAATTTATTAGTTAATGCTTTTTTGCAAATGGAATGTAACAGAAATATTTTGTTAATTTTAATAAAATTATAAATAATATTTTATATAGTTGGCATCGACATTTATCAACTTTTTAAGTTGAAAAATAAAAGTAGTTAGTAGTTTAGTTTAAATTTGATAAGAAATGTACAGGAACTTTGGATTATGCACATCTGTAAGGACTTTTAAAATTTTGTCGAAAAATGTATTTTGCTTACAGTATGTCCAAAGAGAATTTAGTTTCGTCAGTGCGGAGAAGGTAAAATGGTTCTAAAAGAAAGCTTGTTTCGCTCAATTATTCACTTTTACGCAATAAATATTTAAAAGTTGTCATAAAAATGGTTTATTAAATTTTGTTGTTTAAAAGAGTAGGTTACAAGTATAAAATATTCACTTAGAGAAGATTTCAAGTTAACGTACTAACCCGAATGGACATATTTCAAAAGAATGCTGAATGAAATCTTGCTAAAGTTCTTATTAACTTGAATGAATATTAAAATAGTGTACTATATTTGTAGTTTTTTTCATTAAAACGATGGTAATTTTAATATGAAAAAAGCTACATAGATAAGAAAACATAAATTTAATTTCATCTTTCGAATTTCGACTTTTATAACCTAATCATGTGAATTGATTAAATTCTTAATTTTGTCATAATTTAAATAGACTGAAAAATAATACAGTTAGCAAAATCTAAAGCTGTAGCCGCAATATCGTTTTGCAAGGTAATGTAAATTTTTCAGAGGTTATAGCCTGAAATTAAATATTATAAGTTTTCAAGCTTCAATTACATATTCGATAATATGGATATAATGCAGATCGAAACTCAGCGGGATTTTCATTAATTAATTAATTTTGTTGAGGCAAAAATTTTCGCGAAAATTAAAACGGTTAATAAATGTACGGGAAAGTAACATAACAAATGTTAGAATTGCAGCCAAGCATGAATTAAAGTTTTTGACCCAATTATTTTAATTTAATTCATTTATTTTTCATTAAGCAGTAAAACTACAATTTATGTATAGTTAATATAAACTTCACTCTCTTATTGCAAGGTAAACTTAAGAATTTTGCTAAACGGCTTGTAAAATCGAGTTAGTAATATTTTGCAGAAACAAAAAATGGCTCACCCGTTAATACGGAATTCGAATTTTAAATAAAGTTGACGTATGAAACAAAAATCAGTATAATAAATTATTAAATCTGTAGGATGTTGTAACCATGGTTATTTCTAGTTCTTGAAAGTTTTGTTTTTCATCTAAAATTTTATAAACATGTTTTTTTTTCACGGAAACCTCAAATTTTTTTTAAAAGTTACGAGTTTGAAATTGAACTTAAAATTCATGAAATACTGTAAATATGTACGGATTAAATTAATGAAGAAAAGAGATTATTTAAATGCGAATCGTATAACTAAAATTAATCGAATATTTATTATTATTATAAAATGAATTCATTTGCAAAAAGCATTTGTGATTTTGATTAATTTATTAGAATGAACTTGACATAGATTTGCAAAACTGATTTAATTAAATCAGTTTTAGGCTAAAGTAAATACGTTTTACCGATATGACCACATTTTTTTCAATATTGCTAAGCGGTAATATGAGTACAACTGTTAGAATCATATTTTATATTTGATGTAAGAAATTTATATAACTAATATAAGCTGAAACCCCAAAAAATATATATTAATACTGCTTAATTTCCGCTACCTTAAGAATCACCCAATTTCTTTTTAAATATCATAACCCAAAATAAAAAGGCAAAATCACCAAAAAGCCCTTCATCATTACTCACTACATTCCACTCACTTTCATAACTTCAACCTTCGTCCAAAAACCTCAAAGTTTTCACTCACAACCATAGTTTCTTAATTGGCTCGATCCGCAACTGCACAATTTGTACCTCCAATATATACGCGCATGTGTCCTTATCGAGGTAATGGACGGCACGGGTATACGCGATTGGCCGTTAATCAATTGCGCGCGCGCGTATACGCGCAGGCGCAGCGAGCCATTTTCCGCGGCGCTCGATTTAACATCTCGAACAAGATGTACGGGGCTTTTACGAGATATGTTAATGGGGGCCGGGCCTGAATAATGCGCCGCCGCCTCGGCCGCGAGGGATTATATCACGGAGTGCGAGAGAGAATAATCCATGCGTAATGACGCGACCGGCAAAAATTGTAGCCGCTGTTGCGTCGTCGTCGTCGTCGTCGTCGTTGCTGCTGCTGTTTTTTTTTCGGACACTGTTACGCTCTGACTTTGCTTTGGGTTTTTGTAAGAGAGCAGGACGAAGGTGTGGTTGAGAGGATGATGTACGCGGGTATTGTGTTCTTTAACGAGAAAGTGGTCGAGAAGTACAGTGTGAGAAGGATCAAGGCTAATGAGGTTTGAATAAGGCGAGGTGTACAGTGTGAAGACGGAAGTGAAGAAAAAATTGTTGAATTGGTTCGTTGAAATTATGTATTTTTAAAGATAGAGTATTCTAGCTAGTTTGGACTTTGGTGTTAAATATTAGTAATATTTAGTAAAATTTAAATACTAGAAAATATTTCAAGAAACTTTTATACTGCACTGAATAATCAAAATAAAACGAAATAACGTTTCACAAAAATGTTTCTATATCATAAGATTCTTTCTTTCCATTTCGCAATCTTCACGAAACGAGATAAATTTCATTCAATACATTGCATTCATGAACCGCAACTGACTTACCCCATTCTTTTCTGTAATTCAGAGAACCTATAAATTTAATTGGCCACACTGCATCCTTTCTCCACGAATGTGAACTTCTCGAATTCCGCGGAAAATCGAGTCGCGTTCCGGAAGAAAAGGCAATCGAATGTTATCCATTTTTTCTTTGTTATCAACGATGGTGGCGGAAATTTTCCGGTTCGCTCGTTACTTTGTCCAGGTTCGAGAATTGAAATATTAGAAGGTTTAGAATTTACGGGGGTTGAGGCGACCGAATTCTTAGAATGCCGCATGCAGGGTTGGTTTACCCATACGGTTCAATTTCCGCATATGTGCAGGTGTTGTTTGTTTTCCTTGAATTTTTCTTTTCGACGTTTTTGTAATTTTGTTTTCACGTTCGTTTACCTTAATAACTAGCCGACAAATTGGACTTGGTCTTTGTTGACATGGCTGTTTTCTCTTTACAAAAATTGGATTTCTCGTCGTTTGTTATTATTAAATATATAGCGTTATTTTTTCACTACTTTATAATATCAAACGATTCTTTATTATAGTCAAAAAATTAGATCGATTGCCTTCCAATTAAATAGAATTTAACACCGATTGACGCAAAAATAATTACATATCGAAGCTAAAAAAATGACGTCTCTTTCATCTACGTATAACATATACAGCAAGAATTAATAGCACCGTAATCCATCGAATACAACTCAATCACCATAAAAACCGAGGCACCGCATTTCACCATCATGAATCATACCGCCCATTTTACATTTCCACCCGCGCCGCTTTTTGCCCGGACTCTCTCTCTCTCTCTCCCGTTAGAACACATCAATAAGCACATAAATAAATAATTCCACATCTTCTGTACCCCTCCCTTCGTGTCGGAACAGTCGCGACAATTCGTTCCGCATCGTGTGAGCAACAAAGAAAAAAAAACAACGACGATGAATTATTCAACGAATATTGTATTCGGCCGCGTGCAACAACGGCTATACGCGCGATGCGCGGGTGCGTCGATAATGGTATCGCCGAGTGATGTTGATTCGCCGAAGAAGTATAAGCGCAGCGATCTCGATGATGATGACTTACCGAATGCTACAGTAGAGTTGGTGTTGTGTGGGTTGTGCGCTTTACGTACCTGTAACAAAAAAGAAAAAAGTTGTTAGTGTGTTAGTGGTTAAGTTTTTATATGTATCAATCGTTTTTCTTAAATTTAACAATTATTAAATATTGATGAGAAGTGAAATTGTCTGACTTGTTTTAGCTATTAAAAAACTACGTATTTTATAGCATTTGGTTATAAAAATATCCATTAGATCAATAGACTATTTGAATATTTACTTTTACTGAATGATAAAACAAAATCAATAGACAAACAGAGTAAAATAGAGAGTGCAGTTGTTATTCTAAAAATTAATGAAATTCAGAAACATAGAAAAAGTTATTATTCCAGTCAACCTAGCTTATTACAATATTGTGTTATTACAATAATATACTGTCACTGCAATGATGTGTAACTTGCAGATCCCACTTGCCATGTAATCGATAGTATCAGCTGCGCATTAATTATAGAACTGGATATGAAACACATTGTCAGCTCTAATACTGCAGTGACACATCTGCTGCGAGTTATCCTCCCAGCTCCCCAGTATGTTACCATTAATTAGTAATGTAAAGTGAAATTGTACCCAGCGGATAAATATATAATAATATTTTGTAAATCTCATGGGATTTCAATTAAAATTCCGTCTAACTTCGTTATTTAATACCCAGAGTCGACATAACTAGTTTACCATTAATCACATATCCGCGTGAATGTTTTAAAATTTTTAACCACCACCGTATCCATTAGAATATTGATAACGATGAACAAACTGGTTTGCTAATCCTTCGGTAGTAACTTTCAATCTCTACTTTCTTCTTCCTCATGCGACACCCTTGCCAATCTCTCTCTCTCTCTCTCTCTCTCTCAAACACTATAGCATTCCGCGACAAAGTCATCACTCCCGCCATTGTCCAATACTCCCGCGCGTTTTTGCGGTCTCCGCGAAGCGTGGGAGCAGCGAGTCCCAGAAAGCTCTCGTGGCGCCCTCTGCGCCACAGACACTAAAGAATTTAAGCAGTCTCTCATTACAACAGCAGTGAGAGGGAGTAGAAAAGGGGGCGGATCATCCGGCACAATAATGGACATTATTATCGTTCGCTGCATTGCCGGACCGGTTTATTATAGAGGGGGACCCGGGCGGGGATTCTCTTATCGTGGGGGCCACACTACCACCGCAGCGAGATGAGCGGTTGCAGAGACTTGCGTTCTCACACAGCTGTCGAGGGATCCGATGCTAAGGGGTTAGCTTTCTCGTTGACCTTGGGAAGAAAAGAGAGAGAGAGAGAGAGAGAGAGAGATGGTGCGAGTGATTTTTGTGGGTTTTGGGATGCGGAAAGGTTTAGAGGTGGCGTGAGCAGAGCTTTTGAACTATGCGATTAAAGGAATGGAAGATGGGTAAAGTTTTACGATAAAATTGTACTTTGAAATGAGTGTTATGTCTTCTTTCTATGTAATTTATTATACAGCGATAATAATATCGTTTTAGTTTAAAAAATAGGTTTGCAAACGAAAACGTAAAGAGGATATGATGGGTGTTAACTACAGTTTAGAGTAAATGGATAAAAAAGTTACTGATTTGCAGAACTTGAAATAATCTACCATGATGAACATAGTTTTTAATCATTTGAAAAATAGGATACAGTTTTTACGAGATCATAAACCTTATCACTCCAACTTCCAGTCATAAGATTTGCATTTAGTAATTTGAAAAATAATTTTCTGACAGCTTGTGCAAATATCAATTCATAAAAATAGATTCAGTCCTCTAACGCTCTCTAAGATAAACTCGGAATTCCACATTTCACGTCATTCAGCATACTAAAGCATTCGCATAGTAAAACAACTTTGCAATCCAAACGAAAAATCGTCACTTCATCCGAGAGTGTATCCAGTGCTCAAACTGCAAAATTAAATTAGCTCTTGGACATGCATGTCCCCTGAGCATCAGCATCACTCGACAAAACTCGTTCCACGTGTGTATACGTATACGTACGTACGTACGTACATCTTTCCACATGAACCTCATCGTACTCTACTCTCGCTCTTACACCGTGTAGGCGACTATCTACCTACGAATGAATGAGCAAACGAGTTTTTCATCGCGACACATGCGCGCGCACACACACACAGACATACATAACCCGTTGCAACGCAAGTGCGTCGCGTTCGCGTAAATTGGATTACTTTTGACGGAGCACCTTGTCTCAGCTCTGTTTTTGTCCCTTTGGAGACGGGGAGAAAGAGAAAGAGAGCAGAGCAGGCGAGTGATTAATATTAGGAGCTGTTTATGTCCACGGCGAGTGAATAAGGACGTTTCGCTATCTTGTTAGGATCGACTCGAGGACTGGTAATAGAATTCGTTTTGTTGTTGTTGCTGCTGCTGCTGCCGGAGGCCTGGTAAATTATGATTGCAGTTGTCCGAGCAGTAATAGAAATGCTAATGGGGAGCCTACCTACCTGCACGCTAAAATGTTTTATAACTTGTATATCGATTGGTTAAAATTCTTTTAGGATTGTCGTGGGTATCGACAGGACAATGACCATGACAAGGTTGACTCGCTGTTTAGATACTTTAGACTTGCTAATATTTTACGTTCTTTTTCAGATGTTATATTCATGTATAAATTTAAAATCCGAGTGGAAATTATATTAAAACTTTTTATACTAATGTACCCTATAAATGTCTACAAATAAGTTCAATTGCTAGAACCGTTATCTTGCATATAATTAAAGTGAAAATGATATGTCAATTAATAAGAAAGCATTTTACTACCACTCTCTTACAAACCTAATCCCATTGTTTCCACAAGAAACATGATTGATCCGACGAGCCGGCAACAACAAATCCCTAACCAGATCAAAAACACCATTAACCCAGATACCATGTAATATACATTGTCGCACTCGGCTCCATCGAACTTTGCATTACAACATTTCCGTGAGTTTCTCGCGCCTCCATTCGCGACGCTCCATCACTGTCATATCGCGCGCGCAAGCGCATTCGCGCGAAAAAGCGAGTGTTGTATACATCTCGCGACACCTCGACGACAGAGAGACAATGGGCGCGTATAATAATCGAGGCCGGATGCGCGCAGACACAAAAGAAGACGAAGAAGAAGAGGAGGAGGAGAAGGAGAAGGGAAAAAGGATGCGTCGCGATCTCTTCCTTTTTTCGTCGACAACGGTACATATCCCCTTGGCGTAGTAGGATCGACCTGATTTCCTGACCCACTGCTGGCTGCCTTTGGTACTCTACTCCCACGTCGCGAGAGAGAAGCCGTCTTATATTGAATTATAGAGATCTTGGTTATGAGATAGCGAGAGAGGCAATTGCGATTGTGTTCCGAAGGCTTCCTACTATTGCTAGCGTGCGGTTGTTAGGAGTAAAGAGGTATTTGTAAAAATCAATGGAGCTCGTCGGCGCGGGCTATTTTAAAACGATTATTCCGCTATTTGTGGAATATCGGGGAGATTGTGTGTACGTGGAAAGAGTTAAGAGTGAAATAGTTGGGTTTGAAAATGGTTCCTTTGGGTGAAGAGTACAATTTTTATGAAGAATTGGATTGACATATATCTTAAGAGGAGTTAACAATATTTTATTACGATGAAAATAGATCAAACAATGTAGTACAGCATTAGAAAAAGTTACCATTAGATAGGTAAATTTCATGTTTTTTTTTTATTTTGAGGAGTATACGTTTCTGAACAACAACTTTTTACGCGATAAACCTTTTCACCCAGGTTTACGCACATCCCAACGGCTTGCACATAAACGTATACAGTATGCTCTTAAGTTCTTAAATATTTTATATCAAAACACTACCATCGTGCAATAACTCATCCTTCCATTATCTTTAGGAAATAACTCATACCATACTTCATTATTATACCACTACGTTTTGTTCCGACCCCATTGCTCTACAATCCGTCAATTATTCAAACGAGTTACATTGAAAAACCTCCCGAGTCGTAAAACCAGACTCCGACCACATCGATTTTCCGCGTTAACGTGAAACACATTGCACTGCCCAGCCACAACGATTCGATTCTTCTCCGCCCCAGCAAGGCGCGAAGGTAAAAAAAAAAGAAGGAAGGAAAAAGCAGCAGCAGTTTCGAACACACCACGGGCGCGAATTAATTCTCTTTTCTTCGACTTAAATCAGCTCCACTCGGACTTTTTCCTTTCCCTCCTTCGTTCTCTCAATCCAGTACACGCTACACCGCTCATTTTTATCCTTTTGTTCTTTTCCCTCTCGTATTTATCTCTCTCTCTTTCTCTCTTTCGTCTTCCTTTTCTCTCCCCTCCTTGCGGAAGTTTTATTTTCCTCCCTTTCTTGTAATTCAATCGGCATGATTTTTTGCGTCGCGCCCCCGTCGTTCTGTAGCACACACACACACACTTGGATTCCTCCACATTTATTATTGTTCCGCGCTTCGCGACGGCAGCGGCTCTGGTTGACCCACTTTCGCGCGAGCCAAGCGAAAAACTTGATAAATTTCGAAGAACAAAGGTACGTGCGCGAAGAGGGGGGAAGGGAGAAGGGGTGAGTAAGTGTGTTCCCCCCCTGAGAGCGAGATTAAAGCTGTTCCCTTTTGCGGTGCAAGCCAGTCGGGAGAAAGAAGGAGAGGCGAATTTCGACTGCTGGATTCTGTCCGTTCCTCATTTAATTAGCGATGTTGCGCTTTTCCAGCGCGGCTAAGGAGTATTGTAAAAGTGTGCGGCTGGGTAATTGATGGGATAGAAAATAAAATAGAAAGTGTTTTAAACTTTTTTTTTATTTTTAATAATATTAATAATGCTATCATGCAAAAGTGAATATTTTTATGAAAATTATGACAACAACACTAATATTTATAAGTGATCAAAGTGATTTTTCTAAAAATTTGAGGACACAATTTCACTGATATAGATTTGCATAATATTTTTCATTGAAAAATTGTTCGGTATTTCATAAATAGAGGACTGAACTACTTTCAATGTGGCAATTTGTTATAAAAAAATTTTTTTTTTACAAATTTACGATTGTAAGTTACGATTGTGCTTATTGTTGTATATTGATTTTAATTCTTTCTAATTGAATCGAAGACTAATCTATCGAAAAATGAAAAGGAAATTTTAAAAAAATCTTGCGGGTTATCAAATTCTTCTTTTTTACTTTTAAATAAATTTGTCTAAAATTTGATCCATTTCGTTTTGTTTTCTAACTTTAGTAAAATAAGTATAATCATAAACATTTAATTAAAATCATCAACACAAACACAATAGACAATTTTGCCGGTACCACCCAAAAAAATACCCAGCCAACCTCACCTCATCTACCTGATAGACCCTAACGCACACACACATCTTCGTCCTACCGTCACCTCTATACGACGGTCAACCATGACCATATCTCGAAAAGCGAAAGGGGAGAGGCACATCATACCGCTACTCCGCGTAACTGCGCTGCGCATGCGCACGTTCAACACCCGCCAATTAGTTATCATACTTGCGCGCACGCAGCAGGAAGTAATGAGCCGAGTTTCCTTTATGCGCTTGTATAGTAAGTATAAGTATATACGAGAGAAGCGAGCGCCGCCGCCGGTGAGTGATCGCGACGATTTGGCGGAGACTCTCCAGAGAGGATGAGGAATGTGCGCATTGTCCTGGCGAGGCGGTGGCGGCGACGACGACGCGCGTGGGTTTTATTGTAAGCGCAGGGTTGATTGTGTTGCGGTGAAGTTTGGCGAGAGAGAGAGAGGCAGAAGAGGAGGAGGAATGTTGGGAGAGGTAGGCTGTATACTAGGGAACAGAGATTAAGGTTTTTCTGGTGGTTGCAAAAATGAAAGGTAATGTAGAAGAGAGAGAGAGAGAAAGAGAAAAAGAGAGAGGAATGTGATGAGGTAACGTTGAATTTTTGGTGATGCTTGTTGATTGGTATGGCGTGTAGGTTCTCCTGCTTATGGTGGAATAAAAGATTGTTTAAGGACTAAATTATTTAATGTCTTTAGCCCACATGTCTACAGTTTCCTCCAGAGCAGTTCCGGCAAGCTTTAATAAAATAAGAATCTCTCAGACGCTATAAATCTTCGAAATTTCAAATGCATTTGGTCGTGTACGTACATCTATCTATGTTTCCACGTCCTTCTATGTATATTCAAGCCCGGAGCTAATATTTCACAGTAAGATTATAAAATTTGCAAGCCATTAAAATAAATTTTCTTTTCAATCTCAAGAACGCAGAATGTTTTGTAACCACAATTACACTCATAGCAGCACTTTGCACACAATTAATTCCAACACCAGCAAGAACCAGAATACCTCAGCATCCAACGCGAAAACACACCACCCCGTATAAAAATAATCACACACTGGATCCCCCCCCCCCCCGAGGCAAAACAATTTATCCCCGAAAATTAAAACAAACCGCGTCGGCATATCCCTATAGCAGCAGCGCTCATTCGTATCCTCCTCCGTATATATATATGCAATTCCTCCTCCAGAATCCCTCTTAATTTATACATACATCCGCGTGTAATGCGCATTCTCATGAAATGCAAATTACACGCGCGGGCGGCTTAACGTTCGCGCGAGTGCGCAGCTGCGTGCCGTGAGCTTTTCTGGAGTTTTTTTTTTTACCTCGGCTGCGGCAACTGATTTACACCGGTGCTGATGCATAAACGTATATATACTCGAATTTTACCCTACGGGTGAAATATTCATCGATAAATTAGGATTATTAAGCGGTAAAGATGATGGTAAGACGGAGAAGTTTCTTTTTTTTTGTAAGTAGGTAGGTGGGTGAGACGAGGGAATGGTTTTGAGAATCGATATTATAAACATTTTGTATAACTGTATATATTAATGACGAATAGCATATTAGTGTAAATGTTGGGTTTGGTAACTGGTAACTGTTAATAGGATGTGCTTGGTATATCATGTATTGCAGTGTCATGGTAGTGTGAATTACAAGCGATTTTACTGTGATTTTGGATGAGATGCAGAAAATGCAATAAGGTTTGGGTTAATGTGAACATTTACTTTTTGATTATATTTTATGTTGGGATGTAACCGAATCATATAATTTGTATGCATTTGCAATTTTATGCCTTCTTTCGTTTCGCACTTGCTTGTACTACAGGTTAAGTGTAAATTATATCTTTCTTTTATTTTGCTAAAAACAGTAATGAAGATGAATAATGAATATGAAACTGAGAAAATTGAGTAATATATTTTAAGGTTTAGTTTTTGCTATGACATTGATTAATAACATTATTCTTCAAGAAAAACCATTCCTCATTCAAAATAATAGAATACAAATTATGAAAAATTTCAGTTACTATATTATCCAAATCTATCTCAAAACATCTTGCAAACTGTAAAAATCATCCATCAGTTTACTCTCTCCCACCACCTTCCCTAAGAAAATCATCTAGAATTTCTCTCAAACAAAGACAATTTCCCATCGATCAAACTTAAGCCAACGAGAAGAAACTCGGCAAACTGCCGGTCCGACTCGCACGGATAAATTATGCGTCGCTCTCGGCGACGAATTACGATTTTCAATTTTCGCGAGCGTGAAAGTATAGTTCGTCGCGCTGCACCTCCATAAAAATGCAAAGGACCAACGACGAGGACGACGACGACGCTACGCGCGGAGCGCTGAAAAATCAGCATCACAAAGACGTCCTACCGCCGCGCGCTTATATGGGGATTTACGACTCGCGCGAGGCGAATGCGAATGGCGGCTGCACGCGGAATCTTTGCACTCTTTTGCGCGGCTGATTTTTTTTTACGAGGAAAGGAAATCTGGGAAGTGGTTCTACGTGATTTTGATTTATTATGTGGGATTGTGATATTTACAAATTTTAGACGTTGATAATGTCGTTGTGTCATGGATTTAACTGTCGTTGTTAGGAGAAGTCGGCAGAAAATAATGGATGTAAAGTTTGCAGCGTTGGAGTGCGATGAAGTGAAAAAAAAGTTGATTTTAGATTAAAGTTATATTCATAAATTTTACTTTCGTATAAGATTTAGTATATATTTTATATTATAAAATAAGCATTCGATAATGGTTTAAAAAAAATTTCGAATGTTTATTCCATTTAAACAATACGATCTTCAGATTTCTAGAAAATACATTTTATAATGATAAAATATCTTCAGGTAATTATTTAACACTAGATAAAAAGTTGTTTACACTGATAGGGAAAAAGTTTTTATTATTTATTCTTAAAAAATCATCATATTACAATATGAAACAAATCGCTAATCTACCACTAATGTTCGACAAAAATGTATGAACAAAATCCACTTGAGTCCCAAAATTTTTATTAAAATTACGCATAAAAAAAATAGATTATTTTATTATTTACACAAGCGCCAACCGACCAGCATTTCCTCGTCTGTTTCCCACAACTCCCATTCACACACTAACCCTTCGCCGCTCTACACGGGCGTATAATTCCGGCAACCGTCACTTTCGCCATAACCTATACTCCAAAACCATATACTCCGACGACAATAAACACACATACAGACACCCACAGGGTCCCTGGAAACTTTCGTCCTGTGCCCCCCCGCGTGTATCCTATCCCAGGGGATGCTGTGCTCTCTTCCGGCGTCGCCGTTTCCGTGCGGCCGCCACTGCCGCTGTTAGAGGACGAGACGTAAATTTTGGCAGATAAGCGGTAACAGTAGCAGCAGCTCGCACGGGATTTGCATCTGAATGCGCGCAAAGAGAGCAGAGATTAGGATTTTCATGGGTCGGTGTATAAACGGAGCTTCGCGTTGGGATAAGTGGGTAAAGGGTTTGTGTGGAAATGATTTTTTTTTTTTTTGTTAGTGGGTTGGTTGTAATTGATTGTTGGTATAAAAATGCGGGGATGTTGGTTGTTTTTTAAATACATTTACAAGAAACTTATCGACAGTAGTTTACTGAATATTCAATTATAAAATAATACATTCTTTTTTTATGAATATCCCAGTATATTTAGAGAGCATATATATAAAAGACGTTATAATCAAAGGATATTGACAAATATTTTAAAGCTTTTGAAATGAATTAATTAAATATTCATACTAATAATATTACTTCAATAAATCTACAGAAAATAACTGTAGTATAATTATCGCACAAGAAAATCAACATAAAAACAAATAAAGATAACATTCAAAATCTAATACTAAAACACTAAAATATTTAAACTAATAAGGGCCCGAACTACTACTACTACTCTTGTCTCAACTCGCGATAGCACGGAGACAATTACAAACTCGACAATTGGCAAACAAAAATCGGGACTAGTACTGCAAGAAGTTCCTGCAGGTTGCGCAATTACTCGCCCGCGGGTCAACTTCTCAGGAGAGAGAGAGAGAGAGAGAGAGAGAGAGAGAGAGAGAGAGAAGGGAGGAGAAAGGGAGGAAGGCACGACGCATCTGTCATGACGAAGTTCTCGCCCGCCTGCGGAAGGAACAACCGCACTCTCAGTGTGAGCGCGCGAGCGATGTACTATTATTACGGTGTTAGGTAGTCGTATAAATCCTAGCGAGATTATTTCGGTGAGTGATATGAAACTGCAGAGAGATATTTTTAGCTGGCAATGGTTTATGCTGGGTATGGGGAGTGGTATGTGGTTTTGGGGATGAGGAGGTATGAGCCATGTCATTTTAATGAAAGAATAATTTTTTTAATGTTGTGTGAATTATTTTCTTGAGTGGTGAATATAACTGCGTTGAAGATAAGCTTGCTAATTTAACCTATCACAATATGAGAATTTCGATAATTGCCCAGTTGTTTTGGAATTTTTTTCGACAACCCTTAACCATTCCCTTAACCAACCACTCAACCAAGATTCTTAACCCCACTTCTCAGACAAAGCCTCTGCGGGGACTTATCAAACCACCACAACATCGGGATCCGCTACACATCTATAAAAAGAAAAAGTAAAGATATGGAACCGCGATACTCTAGCTGTTGTTGCGCGCGAACAAATGGCTCGGTTCCTACGTACCGACTGTTATATTCCCGCGCGCGAAGGGCCCGTAAGGACGCGCCGCGTCACGCGTCGTTGTATCTACACTCGCAGTCCCGCTGGCTAACGGTCGTAAAGCGCGAGCGTAGAGAGAGAAACGCCAAATGATTTATCAATATTCGACAGACCCGATGTGGCCTGTCATTTCGTTGGTTTCTACGATTGATCGTTCTAGGTGTGTTTGTAGTGTAGTGTCAATATAAGGTGGAGGTGAAAATTGATGTGATAGTCGTCGGAAGAATTTTTATTTTTTTATGTGAGGTTGATCTGATTTTGTAGAAAATTGTTAGATTTTTAAGCTTTGTTGTTTATTTGTGTATGTTGGAATTAATAACATTCGAGAAAAATTTAGTTAGTGGAAGAAGGAAAACAAAAGTGTACAATTTTCAAATTCAGTATAACCTCAATATTATACTTACAGTATTTTTAAATAATTAAATAAATGTTCAATACCACGATAAAAGCTTTTCAGAATATTTAATTGATCCTACTAGAGTGTCTTTTAGGAACACATGTATAACATACCATTAGAATTATTAAACATACTCTAATTCCAAAAATATATCTACACTACCGAAGCACAACATCCATAAAGTAAAAAAATAAACATATGTAGCACACTTGCTTTACATATAAAACTTGTTAATTATTACAATAAAACAGTACTAGAAAATTAGCGTGCGACATGCGTTAATTAACTTTTCCTCCGTATTCTAAACAACGCACCCGCGCCTTTCGCGCATTTAAGCGCGACGTTCGCAGTGTTTCTACCACTATTACTCTCGTCGGAAAAGAGAGACACAGAGAGAGAGAGAGAGAGAGGGAGAAATATATGCATCCCCCGAAAATCCTTATCTCCCCACCGGCATTCAGATGCAAATTTCACTGCTGCCGCTGCTTCCGCGTTGTCCGCGCGTGGCGGTAGAAGAATGAGCAACGAAACGTACATTGCGCTCTCTCTTGCCGGGTGTGTATATACCTGGAAGTTGGGCATCTGCGAAAGTTTGGCGAAGAGGCACAGGCTCGTGTATAAAGCTGAAATGGTTTATTGTTGGCTTTAAGCACACGTATCTATATACCGCTGTTGTTTTAGCAGTAACATTTAAATCTTTTAATATTAGCATAATTAATTTCTGTTGATACAACAGCCCTGTTCTTTCATTATACTTCGTAACCGTTTACTTTTTTATTTGTTAAATAATTTCTTTTGTGGGTCTCAGCAAGGGGCGAAGGAAAAGCTGAGTTGAAAATTATTTTTTAAGTGGAAAATCTATTACTGTCACTTGGAAAGATTAACAACATAAAAAATGTTTCTTTAACTTTAGAATAACTTACGTGATTTTCTCTTCGAATTAATCTTAATCATTTTCTTAATATTAATTACGCAACGTTTATCAGCAATACCTACAAACGTTTCTGCAAATCAGTCGAATGTACTTAAGAATTTCAAATTGAATTTTTTTCCTTTTTTACGTAACACCTATCGACCATATTCGCCTCTTCTCTAACAAAATCTAAGGTATAAAAGACAGCAACCACCGAACCTTCAACACAGACTTTCCCAAACGCAATGACATGAGATCTCCATGTCTCCAGATCAGTTGGTTAGTTATGCTTTGACTGCACGTGACGTACATGCTCGGTGCTGTGTACAATCCATCAGATATCGAGGAGATGGTCATCATGAATAACGAGACACTGCGACATCTGTACCACGACTGTATGATGAACAAGAAATCCAGGTGCATGAAGGACGTAGCGTACGTCAAAGATAGGTAGATAATTTTTTGTGTTGGTTTTCTAGAGTAAGACTAGTTTTTTTTGGATAATTAATAAAGTAAACTGTCAAATGGTGGTGAAGCTTCTTATTGGTAATGAGAAATATTACTGAATTAAAGATTGAATTAACTTTTGTAACGTATCTATATTGAATAAGTTTTTGAAAAAATGAAAGAAATCATTAATTACAAAAAACAAAATTGCTTTACAAACAACTAGAATGATGTCATTCGAAATGATGCTTTATTAATTATTCGGCGGTCGGAATAATTGATTTCAGTAGACAAAAAAGCTTTAAATACTATTTAAAATGTCTTATTTTTATAGAGTTTTTGCTGTACTAATAATATTATCTGATATTGTTTATTTGAATAGACAATTTTCCAAAACACGCATTGAATTACTTTCGTCAATGTGCTTTCGACGAACAGTTGGAAAGATAAATGATATCTATCTTGTGGTACGCTCTTCGTTCTTCAAGCGAAACGGAATTTGATCGTCACAAGAAGGCATGGGAAGAATAAAATATTACAATACCTACATCAATCACCAAGATATTTGCTAATGAAGAATAAACTTTATATGTATCTATTGTTAGTTCTAATATGTTCTTAATAAAAGTTATAAATTAGTATAGTATTACTTTTGTTATTTCTCGTCAGATTGGCTTTAATTATAGCAAAAGATTGCATTGAAAGATAGATTCATTATACCTATTGTATAGAAATAACTTTGGCAATTGAAACCATCAAGAATTAATTCATTAGAAAAGATTTTAGGAAATTATGGGTCCAAAGCCATTACAGGCTAGGATTAATGCAAGCCAGTAGAATATATTAATTCTAAATTTCATGCTGGGATTACACAGAGTATTACTCCCTAATCTCTTCAAATTCAATTTTCATAACTACATACATTTCAAAGTAAATAATTTGAAGTCTAAAATTTCTACATTGTCATTGCAGCAATTTAAAATAAAAAACACTTGTTTACATTTATTTTGTATTTAATCAGAAACAATACTTTACCTAAACAATTCAATCAAAACCTACGAATATCATAAAACTGAAAGTGTAAAAAGAATGATTGTTCCGAGAAACCACTATATGGTCGTAGTAAATAACTGTATTGTATGTGGATTTATGTTTCCTAAAAGCATACAGTTTCGGTCAGCCACTATACTCTACAATTTGCGCCCAGGTATTGTTACAATCTACACAATGAGACCAAACAAGTACGTTATTTCCGTGTTATTTAATACTACAATTTAAGTTAAAATTATAACACATTATTATAATAAATTTCTCACTCGTACCGATGGAATATTACCAAACCCAACCCTAACAACAATATACACATACAAATCTAAATAATCAGAGAACTGAAAAAATGTTGAAAGCAGGTACTGAAACGCAGAATATACACACACTTTCCGGCTCTTCAGCAATGCCCCTTTTGTCAACTCATCGTACACATAGCAGTAGCCAAAACAAGCATACAGAGCCGCACGGCTTTAAAATTTCATTTTCCGCCGTTCTTTTACAAAACGCCGTAATCGCGTACTGGCTCGGCGAGTCTGGCAAAACTCTCCCCTTTGTTCGCCTGTTTACGTTCATACAAAATCGCGCGCCATTAATAATCCCAGCTGCAAGCGCCGCCTCTCTGCCCCCCCTGCGAAATCTCGCTCCGAAAAATAACTGTAAAAACAAAGCCAACCGAAGAAGAGAGCGAGAGAGAGAGAGAGAGAGAGAGAGAGAAAGAGAGAGAAAAAAAATGCGGGCAGACAGCGCAAACACAGTTACGCGCGGGCGCAGGGCACAATGAAGCCGCTTAAATACGCTCTCGGCGAGTATAATTTACTTGGCGTTTATAGATATCTCGCGCTTGCTTGCTTGCTTGCTTGCGTTCACGCCCGAATACGCTGCTGCTGTTACTGCCCCTTTCTCTCTCTCTCTCTCTCTCTCTCTCTCCTGTGCACGTTATCGTCAATCGAGAGCAGCGCCACGGTGAGAGTGGCGATAGCTTATTACCGCGCTTTTCTTCTTCCACCCGAGCTGCCTGGATTCGTTTTCCCGTTAGCCGATCCCGGTAGTCGCGCGTATAACTCGTTTGAGGGGGAGAGAAAGAGAGTGAAAGAGAAGAGCGGTTGAACGCATGGTAGAGGTATAGAGTCTAGGGATTTTTCGTTGTTTATGGGTGGTAGCAGTGGTAAGGGGAGGGCGAAACTGGACGGAGGGCAGAGAGAAAGAGAGAGAGAGAGACAACGGGAGAAGCACGGATTCACGTGTGCGAGGTACGGGCAATGAAAAATTTAGTTTAAGACCGAACATTGTCGATTGAACTGACACTATAGTATTAAGACTTTACAGCGTGATTTTTGATGTTTTTTTTCATTAGCCTTGGGGGTTATATATGTTTGATTGGAAGAAAAAAAACTTAAATTTCATTGGAATTAGAAAGTGGTATCGGGAAAGTAGATTTTCTTTAAGATTTTTATGGTGACTTCAGTGAATTTACTTATAAATTAACATCAAACTTTGGAAAAGATATAGTTAAAGCCATCAATTTTTGAGTGCCGTAAAGACAAAGTGGGGTCAACGTCCAAACTAGCAAGAAAATTCCATAGCAAAATGTTTTTAATAAAAAGGCATATGCTTAAAGAATTCGAAACAACGATTCTCATGGGGCGAAAATAAATTATTTTTATTGTGTTTTAATATGGATATTTTTTTTTATATTTTAGACACGTATCAACCATTTTAAGCTATATGTATAGATTTAAATTTGAAGGTTTAATTTAATTTAAAATTAAGGTTTAATTTTTAAGGTTTAATTCAACGCTCGAACTTTCTTAAATATTTTTAATGTCTGCAAAAATTTTATTGAATTATTGAGCTGCCAATGTTGAAAATAATAAAAATGGTTTCGATTTTGTGTTCTTAGAAATTTAGTTTGATAGCTTGATGATGATGGTAAACAAACAATTAGTATTACAGAAATCAAGGATATTAAAATATTCCTCAGAAAATTTCATCTAAAAGTTTTATACTAGAATTGATTATTACACACTCCAAAAACAAATTTTTAAATGAATTCTTCGAAAGACTATGTCAAGTATTATATACTCTACATCATTAAAAATAATACACTTTATATAAAATTTGCAGTTATTCCTAAAATCACAGCTACTCGCCTACAATACCACATTATAACGTTATTACAACTATCCTCAACAACGCCAGCACTTATTCTCGATCTATTTACTCATTAACAGTAATTCGGCACAGCATTTCTGCGATCCGCGCACTAAAACCAACATTAACTCTTGCAGATTAAAGGCTACATCGAGGTGGAGTACCGCTTCACTATGGACCTCGCGCGCAGCTCTAAAAAAGCAGAGCGCGAAAGTCTCGCTCTACATCGCGTTTTATATTGGGGGAAGACGGCCGTAAAGCTCGTTGTTATAATTTTTCTATTCTTGCTGCTCGTCGGGTGTGAGATGAACTCTTACCGTTGGTTACAGGTGTGATTATGGACGCGGGCTCGTGATAATGTAAGTGAGGAGAGCATACCTGCAACAAAAAGAGGTAATGATTTGTTAGAATGTATCGAAATAAGGCGTAATAATAACAAATTTTATTGGGATATGTGTGTAGTTGATTGGATATTAATTGGCGGGATTTTTTTCCAATAACTGTCCAGCAAATTATCGAAATAATCTAAATTAGTAGTTAATTATATGGCACGATAGAGAGTAGGCGGTTGTATAGTATCATTGATTAGATATTGATTGATTACCAACAGCATGGCATAAGGTAGCATCGTAGCTCAAACTACTGAATTTGATTAGCTGCATGACGTAGACGCGATTTTAGAATAAATTTTATGGTTTCGTAAATTAAATACTGATTTTTTATTGTCTGCCCGATATTTCAACCTCATTGATCTTAAAAATATAATGACAGACTTGTAGTTAAGTATTAGATTTAAAAAATGAAAGGGTATATGAATATCTCAATTGTTTGCCATGGCACTTTAACGAAAATTCAAATAAAAGTTCAAAACTATTATCATTAAACTCAAACAACACCGGTCTCCTACTCCGTCAGAAACTTTTCGTCTTCGTAGCGGATAGCAGCTTCCCTCTATACATAACCACTTTAATCGTTCACGACAAAGAACCCACCGCTTATATACGAAATCCATCCAGCTCGCACACGCATATCCGCTCTCATCCTACACAGCTCGCACGATCGGCCAATCGAGCTTGGCAATCGATCTCTCTCTCTCTCTCTCCTCCCTCTCGCTATATATGCTCCGGTAGCTCGACG
Organism: Torymus tubicola; assembly: GCA_035583055.1. Taxonomy (NCBI): domain Eukaryota; kingdom Metazoa; phylum Arthropoda; class Insecta; order Hymenoptera; family Torymidae; genus Torymus; species Torymus tubicola. Next base: position 76,793 of record JAWWEQ010006443.1, read on the forward strand.
GCGCTCGGCTTACAAATTCGCCTCTAAATCGAGGCACGAAGCCATAAAGCACGCGCGGGACGCGGAAACCCGATCGAAGATAAGTGCTCTCTCTCTCTGGCTGCGCGCTCGCGCGCGCGCGCCTGGATAAGGGCGAGAATTGCTGCAGCGTTCGCATTGGGAAATATATCAAAGCTAGTGTACGCCGTGTGCGTATATATACTCTGTGTGTGTGTGTGAGAGAGAGAGAGAGAGAGAGAGAGAGAAGGGGAAAAAGGAGAGAAAGAGAGGTTAGAGCGGGCGATCGGGCTCTGTGATGTTAATTATATGGTTATATTCTAGGAGCGCCCTTTTAGACTTGTGAGAGCTGTAAGCGGAAGGTTATGAGATCCGGAAGTTGCGCTTGATAGGTAGTAGTAGTAGTAGTAGTTGTTGGAAGAGTAGAAATTTTCAGGAAACGCGAAGATTAGGTATAAGGTAAGGAGAGAAAGGGTTTGTAATGAGATGATTGAGATATGGTTGTTAAAGGTGGCGATTAACGTGTTATTTATGTTTAGTATTGAGACCTGACCAATAACTTAATTGTCTACAAAATTTTACGATAATGCTTTAGTATTATTATTACAATGTTGGAATAAGGTTATTACAATATTATCACAAGGATGCCGATAACTTTCCCCATACCTATATATCTATTGAACCTATTTAAGTAACGTACAACAACGTTATAATAAGCTTGCTATGTAATCTTACAAGACAATACTTTGGTCACCCGCTACGTTTTCCCGCTAAAGCTATATAAAAGACTGATCAATAAGAGAGAGAGAGAGAATTGAATCGACTGCGTTCTGCAGTGTAAACGGGGCCTCCGAGACAGAGAGAATCTTTGCCATTTGGACTTTAGCAGCATTGTTGCTCTCTCTCGTCTCTTTCTCGTCTCCTTCTCTCTATTTCTCTTTTCGACGTGCCGCAGCGCATTACACGCTCTTAGAGAGGTAGAGAGAGAGAAAGAGACTCTAGTTGCTCTCGCTCTCGGCTCTTCGCGATCGCTCCCACGGTTATGGCCAACAACGCGCGCGAGCGCGAGCGGCGTCGGCGATGAGTCGTCGACTTTTAGAAGCCCGCAGTGTTGGCTACCTATGGGAGCATCGCGTTTCTTCCGGTAATCGATATAAAAAGCCTGATGGCATTCGACGCTCGCAGAGAGAAAAGCAGTTTCCTCGTTGTTTTTTCACACGCGTTGTATATATATATATATATATATGTATATATACTCTTTGCAAAATGTCTTTATGAAGAAGGAAGCGCCTGTTGTTTTTTACATGCACACACACTCGCGCGCGCACGTTGAGTGTGTATAATGGTATAGCTTTGTGTTCGACGTGAGTTAAACAAAACAACGAGACGGTTGTCGATAAGTGCGCAAGTAGTAGGTTTAATGCTGCGGCGTCCATATTTTTTTTTTGGTTTGTTCGGTTCTTTCTTTCTATGGTCTAATAAGTGTACGGTGTTACGTATGGATACCTTTTTGCTTGGTATATTTGCTTATTAACGGGGGATAATGCCTGCTTTTTCGAACGCCATTATGACTATCGGGTATATTCAAACGCGAGAGGAGGAGATTGGACGGAAATGTGGAGTGGTGTGAAGGAATGATGAATGGTTGTCGGATCTATGAAGATGTTTAAAGTTTAGTATAGACGTAATGTTGGTTTAAGATTATTGCAATATTATTGGTACGTTGTCATGTGGGAACTTAGTTATAGAAGGAAATTAAGAAAGTTTATTAAAATGTAAGATAAATTTTCTTTATATCGTTGTAAGCTTCAGACCCATAACACGTTAACCCTATAAAAATCTGCTATGGGAATATAATAAACTATAGACTAATATATAAAGCTTGAAATTATATTATCACAAGCTTGACATTGACGTAGTACTCTAGTAAAGATTTCTATTTCAGCGCACACTACACACCAGGAAATTAAAAATGTAATTGAATTTTTAATAACCACTATCAAAGAAGTTATATTGCAATCGATCGAACGCGAGTACGTAAAATGTTTTCACAGCAAAAAAAAAGAATCATATTAATCATCTTCCACGCGCTATTAATCATCGGCGAGGAATTAAGAATCTGTGAATCTTTTCTACTTATATACGCGCGCTTCTCAATGAAGTACGTTTTATTACAAAGCCAAGTACACGTTCATTTATTTCGTTCGAGGAGTTAACTTCCCAGCTTACAGTCCTTACAGTCGAAGCTGATCCCTGATACGGAAACCTATTTATCAGAGGCTTTTGAGATTACCGATAACTTTAATGATTTTATAAATGCATATTTATGTATACATTACAGTTATGATTATCTTCTATTATAATCGCAGCAAAGAAGTTATATTGCATGCCTTCGCACACTTTCAACTTCTATCTTCGTATATCTATATAGCAAAATAATGGTCATTCATAGTATGATAATTGCCGTTAAAAGATTGCGCGAAAACTAGATTATTTCAATGTATACGCGTGAGGAGAATTTTTGGCGATTGAATCTACGTTTATTCGTTAATTATAACGTTTTACTTTTCTGATAACCAACCATCACCTATTACATTCATCATATTTATTAACCAAGTAACGATATGATTTTGTCATAATCAAATAACAAGTCAACAACCCCCAACAACACTTTCGCGTACCAACGTGCCATCAACCTAGCACACTATACACCACCATGCAAGCTCACTCACTCTCTCTCTCTCTTCCTCCGCTACGATAATGGAGAATTTTCTCATGACTGGCGCGTGTATATACGGCTTTGTCGACGTTCGCAATCAATCAAAAGCCCTCGGTAGGACAGGTGTCGAAGATCAATTCGCTTCGATTGCACAGTAGGCGCCTCCTCCTCCTCCTTCTCCTCCCGCGCGCATGCGCGTGTGTGTTTATATACCAGAGGGAGATCGACTCCCCGCGCAGCAGCAGTAGTAGTAGACGTTGTTGTTTTCTCTTGTTGTTTCATTGTTTTTTTTTACTGTACTACGCGATGGCAGCCGTTACACGTGAGAAAGAGACCGAGAAGAAAGCGGAATTGTTGGTTGAGGAGTAGTGTAGACGTGATATCCTCTTTGATTTACTGGTAGGTAGAAGGGGGAAGGAAGAATAGGGAGGAAGAATCGGATTTGATTAATGGAGGGTTTGGGTGTATGGTGAGGTTGTCGTCGATGGGGATGTCATTTTTTTGTTGTCAATTGAGCTTCTATTGTAAAATCGTTGCTGATTTTACTGGGCTACTTCGTTTTGCTGGGAATCGGAGTAACAACACTTGTTGCATTCAAGTTTTTAATGTTGAAATAACGTTATAGAAATGTTTCAGATGTATTATTGAGCAAGATTTATGTTTACCATAAACCTTTGGTATCTCTTCATTCCAACGCAAACGAACCTTCAAAGAATCCTTTTTTTTGCATCAAAAACAAACAAAACCCAAGCTAACAATAACCCTTAAAAAACTTTTTAATCACACGCCGCTCTTATATCCTCAACGCGCTCGAGGCTTCTTACATAACTGTCTCACGTGGATATAACCACGTTGTACAAGAAAATACCGTTGGGGCGGCGTTGAACTATAGACTGTATAGAAGCAGCGATTTGTTCGAGCTGAAACCGAATGACTTTACCTCATAATCATCGGGGAGTAGTGACCGTGGGAGAGGCGCGAGAAAATACATCAACGTATATATAGCAAAGTCTTTGTGTGCGTGTACATGTGCGCATGCGCGCAATTTTCCGATTTTCCGCGCGTGAAATAAACAGCGTGGATCGATCGGTTCTTATTAGTATATCGTAAGAAGGGATGGGTAAATAATTTTTTTTCTCTTTCTACTGTGTTCGTGCATTGTAGTAGTAAAATGAATTTTTATGAGATGCATGTATTATGCTAGCCATATTGTGTATTGTTTGGATTTTATTTTCACGGTTTACCGTGGATCGGTTCAGGTAGAAATAAGGAAGAATAACAGAAATAAAAAGGACTATGCGTGATAAGAAGAAGTCAATGTATCCCGATGTCTTATTCAACATTCTTATGGTATTTCTATAGGTAAATCGAAACGTGCTTTATGATGACTTTTGAGATTATGACTGATAATATTTTTTTAAAAATTACTGTTTATTCATCGTATATTATAAAACAATGTCAAGTTATAAGATTTGTATAGAAAAGTATGTAAATTTGCTTTTTCATAATGAGTAGCAAATAATTTCATTACAATAAACTCGTTTTTTGTGATTTTTCTCCTGAAGGGTTAAATTACTTTTGTACTTTTAACAATCAAATACTTACAGATTTATCCGAAAATTCACGTTATCAAATTAAAATTCAATATTTACTTATCAACATACGCGTACAACGTCTACTACATACACAATCATAGATGCAAGTAGAAAAAGTCAGATATGGCAAGACCGATTTTCGTAAACCTACACCACAATCGAGCCTCGATCGCTTTCTCACAGGCGTCAATCACAACTCACCGAAGCAAACAAAAAAATATCGCCACTACATATACCTGCAAAAAGCTGTTCTAGCAGATCGAGAAAATCTTTCTCCTTTTCCTAGACACACACACAACAATAATGGCAAGAGTATAGAGTAAACTAACGAGGCGAAGAGACGCCGCCAAGTGAATAATTCAAGCCCCAATGCAACTGTCCCCCTCTCCGATGTGTACTCCGTAATCGTGCGAGAGAGAGAGAGAGAGAGAGAGAGAGAGAGAGAGAGAGAGAGAGAGAGAGAGAGAGAGAGAGAGAGAGCAGTACGTTTGCGCTCGCTTCGTTATCAAGATCGGCGTACGACGACGCGCGGAAATTGCAACGCGCGGAGAAGCGTGTCCACGACAGGCCACTGAATTAAGATGGAGCGTAACAATGTGACTCTCTCTCTCTCTCCTGCTGGAAACAGATTTAGCGCTAGTTGCTAGAAACAGTGCGGAGAGGTTTGAAAAAGAAACTGATGATTGGTTCGTGATGTTGGGAGTGACGGCGGCGTTTTTGGATTGAATTACGTCTTTATTGGTGGATGGGTGGAACGGTAGGGGCTGGGAAATGATGTAATAGTGGGGAATGTACAACGTTACATCGGTGTATAGTTATATAAGGTAATAGATCAATGATGTTATTTGATATGATTTGGAAAAAATCTGTAATTTTTGTATAACGATTGAACTGAAATTCTTCGTATGCAGAAAGTGAACACCAACTTTGTGTATACGTTATTCATTCATTGATCGTGAATTCAATCAAATGTTATATATATATACAGTAACAGGATATATCCAATATTTGACTCGACAATTCTGATTTTTTATTTAATGGCCTCATGTGTATAAATGTATTGATTGGAATATTCATGTTTCCTGCTGTAACTGAAATTCTCTGATATAAATAAAAGCTCTATTCCCAATCATCCGAAGCTTTTCCACATTCAATCGAAATATAAAATCGTATTCGCGATAACAAATGCACATTTTTAATAGGACATGCGACGACGATCGAATTGAACCTTTTAAAAAATTTAAATACAGAAAACTTATTGATTTCTATCACAATAGAAATCTTTCCAACAAAAACCACGAATAATTCATATAGCAAGTGAAATAACAAAAAAAAAAAAAAAAAAATCTCTCCATCTAAATCTATCCTTCTAACGCCAACACTCGCATCATCCTCGATTTTACCCGATTACCCGTGAGAGAAGCAGCATTTCACCGGCTTCCCAATTACTTTGCGCCTCGCGCGTATATAGCCTCGTACTTTCCTCTTCCACTGATGAGGTGCTGCGAGCAAGTGAGAACGAACGAAGGCGAATAAACAGGCGCAGCGCGTCGCGTCGCGTTGCCATTGCGCCTCGCGGGAGGACTCGCGCGATCTAATCTCAGCACGGCGATAATGACTCCTCGGCCCTGGATTTAATTAGACGTAGCGCAAGCGTCTCCTTATTCGCCTCCTTCTGCTGCTGCAGTCGTCAGGTTGTTGTTGTTGTTGTTGTCGTTGTTGTTGGTGTCGTCAGGTTCTTATACGCAGCGGGATGGGTTTAATTTTCACTGAAAGTGGTAGTAGACGAAAATGTAAAGGAGACGTGCGGGGATTGGAAAAATTAATGATGTGGTTGGGGTGATTAAGGAGTGTGCGGAAATTTTTAGGGTGGTTGGTGGTGACGATGTTTGAGGTAAGATTTTGTTGTTGTTGTTGTTGTTGGGTGGTTATTGTATAGGCAATATTTCTTACATATTTATTATTTATTTAATATTTATACGTATGCGTTAGATTTTTATTCTTGGGCCATTGCATATATTGTGATACTTTTTATTGAAATATTATAATACATTTTATGATAGTTATTTATTTTTAAAATAAATCGCGTAATTGTCGATTCTTTAATTATCTCATTGAACTATGATCAAATTTACAAATGGTACCGTTGAACGAATATTTACCCTACGCTGGTAAAACGTCAACAAAGTTAATTTTACAGATAAAAACAAATATTATTTCTTGTATTTCACAATTATGTACTAATCAGAAATAAATTTTAATATTTGCTTTTCATAAATCGAATACTTTAAATAGTAACAAACATTTCTGATGAATTAAATTACTTCATACCACGATTTTTGCTAAAAATGCGTCCGTTTAATCAAAACTTAACTATAATATATAGTTAATTTTCCATCCGAATATTCCTACAAAATATTACAACCTAATGTCCAAATAACATTGTTACAACACCACTGCACTCCGTAGCTGCACAAAATCACTTCAATATTTCTCGCGACGTACGTACCATTACCACTGAATATATATATATCAATTCGTGCAGCACCAGCGACGACAGCCGACGAAAAATTCAATGTCAGAAGCGCGCACGCGTGGTCATATCCCCCCCGAGATCGAGCGGAAAACGCCTGAAAGGGGTAAAAAGCACTTTTTCCCATTCTCTCTCTCTCTTTCTCTTGCGAATATGATGATTAATGCTGTAGAACTGCAGCGGGACGCGTTTTTCTCTTTTTTTCCGGGCTTGCTAAGGGAGAAAAATAGAGTACACAAAGAACACCAGCGGCGCAGTATATACGGTAGGGGAGAGAAAAAAAAAGTTATCTCGTTGCTCGCGCCCGTCCGATTAATGCGTATACTGTCTGGGTGGTTCGCTGCTGGAAGACTCTTGGATTGCAGAGGGCTAGTGGTTAATGTAAGTCTAGTTGGGGATTATTGTGGTCGTGGGTGGAGCTAATGGTTGGCGAAGTAGAATGAATGGTTTTTAACGGAATGTTAATAAATATGTTGAATTTTTGTAGACGAGTTATGGAGATCACGTGTGTTATGTTTCTATAGAACCTTTTTTTTATTGTACAGAATTTTCAATAATTTTCAAAGTTTTAACATTCAATATGTGAAATCTTTCATTTTGTTTATAAAACAAAAAATGGTCAGTCTTCAAAAAATAAAATTTTAAAACATACAAAATCGAACAAATAACTTACATAACAAGTTACAATTACCATTTAAAAAATATAGAATTTATTATTTACAATGCATCAAAACAAATGTAATTTACGCACATTACCACTGAAGCGCAAAATATTTATTTTTCGAAATGAATTTCCACACGCCTCTTTCCCCCCTCAAAAAAGAAAACGTCAAACGAACAGCAATTAAATTACCTCACTGCTCGTGCACAGCCAAACAACAGTACTCCTCGCAACAAAAAATTGCCCTTCCCCCGAAAACAGTCGCGTGGTTCGTGCAAACTGACCAAACGGCCGTTATTAACGAAATTAACGGCTAAAGCGCTACACACGTTCAGCCTGCAAAAAGTTTCCTACCGCCGCGCGTGCATGCAGCATGCGACGATGTAAATGCGCCTCGGAGGAATTCATTTGCCATGTATGTCTGCGCAGTGTTGAATATATGTGCATAATGTACTCGCCGCAGTTGCCTTCCTCCTCCTCCCTTCCTAGCGTCACTTGACCGACAAAATGGAGCGTTCGGGTGAGTGTGGCGCAGAGGCGTGACGGTTGGTTGGAGATTTTTCTTTTTTTTTTAGGCAGCGGCTCTTTTTGGGCGTTTTTCAGCGTGGACGTGTATGAAGTTTGTTTACTGTGTTTTATACAGTGGATAGGCTTTTTTTATGTGAAATGTGGAAGGAATGTTTACGCTGTTTATGCGGTTGGGTTAATTTTAGCCAATGAATAATAATAGATTTATGATGAGTTTGAATTTTACAATTGATTTTTACTTCGAAATTGTACGTATTAATTAATATTAATCTTTTAATTCATCATAATAAACAAAAGCTATTTTATTATTACTTAAAGTAATTAAGTATCAAAGTATTCTTTTCATTAATTTCATCAACGGAATAAAATATTTAAAAAAAGATATTGATAGAACGCCTTATTCTGCGAAATCTAATATACACTAATTGGCAACAAAGCTAACGCATAAAACCAAGTTCATTAAAATCCTCACCGACCATTTTATAATATCACTACCACCACTTGCTTCGAAACTTTACCACCGAATTTCTATCAATACCACCATGTACCAACACAAACAATTATATATAACCGAAAACTCGGCAAAACTCGGCATCGCGCATCAAGTCACAAGTTCATCGCACCCTGAAACTAACCTCGAAACTTGGCCATTAAACTATATACCACTACCCCTAATGCAAACGCCGCGCGAAGGCATCAAAGCCAGCAAGCGATCGCGTACAATAACAGCCACAGTGGTATAAACGCTCGACTGCAGCCGACGATAACTGCCCCTCCCTCCTCCCCCTCGCCGTCATCGCGTGAGCTCGCAGTTTGAGAGGATATTTTTCGGTGTGTCTGTTCTAGCTGGAAAGCAGAAGTTAGCTCACTCTCTCTCTCTCTCTCTCTCCTCGCGTGTATCAACCGACACGGATAACCCACTTACGCAAGCCGCGCGTAAATACGTCTGTAGTTCATTTTCGCGCCACTGCACAAAGGATTCGCGTGTAGGGGAGTAGGCGAAAGTTCGTGTGGAGTGAATTGTTTCGCTGGCTCAAGAGGGAGAAGAGAAGTGGGAGGGGTTGTAGATGATGATGATGATAATGTTGAACGGTAAGAATTGAGTGTAGAGTGGCGTGAGGCATAATGAGTTTGACAATTTATTGAAATACAGTTGATGAGATTTAATAATACAGCAGTTAAAAAAGATTTTCTGTTATTCCAGAGTAATACAAAAAGTAGTCGAAAGTTCACAAACCTAAATCATCTTGCAAGTCACGCCATCTCGAATGAAATATTTCACGGAAAAAAGGAGACAAGAAACAAATAGAAAACCGTACTTAAATAGTATCTATTTAACGCAAGAAGGAAACAACTTACTGCAAATAGACGGGTTGACCCTTCAAAATTTATTTCTCCCTTATTCTCCCTTCAAGTAGAAAATTTCCTCTTTCCCCGAGAAGAAATTATACTTGTAAGGTTTCTTTTTGAGTATAAAGTGACTCCAATCGAAATAAAATTTACTTGTGAAAAATAAATAGACATTAAGCAGATTTTATTCTTGCCTTAAGACAATTTCTATTACGTTGTAATTTAATATTATTTTCTGCTAGAGACAAGTAGATTCTACTTTCTTCCAAAAATCTTTTTTTTTCAATATTCAAAGAATCATATTTCACCCTCAAGAAATTCTGATATGCCCATGTAAATGAACTCCAACGCTTTACAACTATAAAATATGTACCAGCAACAACGGATTTCCGTTGTTTCCGTGTCTCCTTTTTCGACCTCTAGTAAAAAGAAAAGTGCCCGAGATATACGTCGTCCACAGCCATTAAAATTAATCAGACCTGTCCCGGCACCGCGCGAGTTATTATAGCTCGCGCGTTAAACTCCTTCTCTCTCTCTCTCTCTCTCCCTTCAGTGTAAGCGGATTTCGCGCTCCTCAACGAGGTAAGTGCGTCCCTCTCAACTGAACGCCAGCAAAAGCTTTCTTTGCGTTGCTCCCGGTGTATACATCCGATCGTCGAGACACGGGTTTATGTCAGTTTTCGATGCCAAAGACGACGACGAGGACAGATTTTATTTTGCGGCTTATGCTTTGGACGCGACATAGGAGCTACAGGAATTGCAGTAGCAGCTTAGTAGTAGTAGTAGTACTAATACGCAGAGTTATGAAAAGCAAAGTTTTTAGTAGTAACGAGGGTTCGTTAACACTATTAGAACATATAGAAACATTGTTAATTATTGATACTGAATACAGCAACTTTTTCTCTTTCACATTTATACAATTCGGTTATTTGTTACAATACAGCCTTTCATCACCAGCACTATTAACCGCGTTTCTGGAAATTCACACCGCATATAAACTTTTTTTTCCACGCGCGGTAAAATAAAAAGATTCTCGGAAAGAATCAACCGAAATCCGGGTAATTCCACCCTCTCGTCACTTTAACGCGATCCAATCGCACCTACCATCAACAAAAAAAAACCCGAAAAAAATTTCACACTCCACGTATAAACCTTCCACGCAAACAATCGTAGCATGTAAACGCTAATAAACGAAATTGATGAGCCAGCGTCGAGGGACAAACGAGATATCTGCAATTGTTCAATTATACCTCGAGGACCGCTCGTAAATCATCGTCGTGCGCGTCGCGGATGAAAAAAAAAGGTCGACATGCGCGTGACGCTGTAATGCTTCGCCTAAATCACCGATGGGCTCGCTATTTTTCAAACGAATGTATATATCCGTGTGTGAGAGGTTGGGTCGAACGAAATTAAATGTGTATTGCGTGTTGAATTGTGATAGGTGGAAACGAGTTGGTTTGAAATAAATTTGGTATATGTTGCATATAGCCATAAAATTATATTTTATATGTATGTTATATTGAATAATCTTTTTCATGGATATTTGATTGTTTAAGCAAGGAATTTCTATTAAGATGAATAATAATTATTACTGAATATTAAATTTCAGGAAAAATTACTTATTTTTTAAGTATGTCAAATAAAGCTGCTTTCCTTAACAATTGTAATTTATCTAAAACAGTAAATAGATGTTTAACGTCGACATACTGCCAGAAACTTATACTATTAAAACATCTCAAAAATTTTCCTACAATTCACGTAAAAATATTCCATTACAATACTTTCCAAACATCGCCACAACCTTGAAGAAATATTACCCCACGGCATAACGAACCCTTTCACAAAAACACAACTGTACCGTTCTCCTAGCCATACCTTCTACCTCGCATCCATACAAATTCCTCTAGCACCATGTAACCTTCACACACATCCTCGACCCGTCGATTTCGACTTTCGACCTTCACCCAATACCTCAGCATCGTCCACACACACACACATTCACATCGATTAATTACCCTTACAAATCGTCATCTCGCACCGCGCTAAAATGCTTTCCGCGTCCTTCTCGCACGATCTTTTACGATCCGACTCTAATCGTAAACCTAGCCGTGCGGATACAAGAGAAACGCATTAGAAGAGCTCGCGCGCGTAGTTGGTTGGTGCTGTGTGTTGCTGGCTTTGTGAAAATTCCAGCCGTGATTTCCCGTATAGCAGCAGCAGCAGGAGCAGCCGCGTTCTGCACACCGCGTGTTTTCATTAACCGCGAGGTGAACGCGAAAGTGCCACCGGTGCTGCAGAGCAGTGGCGACCATGGAGACGACGAGTTGTTGTTGCTGCTGCTGCTGCTGTTGGTGGTTCTGTCCCCCCGGTGTGCATCGTGACTGAAGAATTCATTTGGAGGAGGAAGAAGAGAGTAGTGAGGTTGTTTAATTAATTTTTGTGATTCCAGAGGAAGAGAATGGGATGTAGGCTGGGGGGAGGCGTTGTGATGGGGTTTTAATATTGAAGGGGGATTGGGTGTAGATTAAGTTAATTTGGTAGGCTATAAAGAGTGATTTGTTCTTTTATTGTATCGATGGATTAGGTTACATGCTAAACGTTGAATAATGAATTTCAGAAGGCACAAGGTAGTGCTATTTGTATTAATGTGATTTTGTTTGATTAATAAAAAACTCATCTAGCACATAAGTAATTTCGGATGTTGATGAAAGTATATTTGTCATACATATATGTCTTCGTTAAATGACTTTATTCATTTATTAGATCCATCCTCTTGATTATAATTGATGTTTATTTTATTTCGCGTTTTATTCGCAATCTGATTGGTCGGAAGCGTTGTCATACTCTAACTATGTGCATGGCAATATGATGTTATTTGTTTATATTTTTATTATAAGGTTATTTCTATTCTTACTTTTGAGATTTACACACAAAGAACAGCATATATCCGCGCACGTTTGATCTAGTAAATAATTAAAATTGATATGCTTATCGTAACTTTACAAGAAAACAATGATAATTATTTTTTTTTGTATTTTCTATTGTCTGTTATCATAGTCCGTAAAATCGAATAAACTTACAGAAATCTTGATTAAAAAAAATCTAACAACAACACATCGTCTCTTCTTTACTCACGCTTATTCCAAACCTATAGATATACCTCGTCGCATTGCCACCTTATCCTCGAAAATCCCATCGCACCTCGCGATACCCCAATACCGAAAATAATCGCATTGCGCGAACTGGCAAATACCCACATACACATCTCATGCTACATACGCATCGTCGTCGTCGTCGTCGTCGTCGCGACTGGATTTATGGGATTTGTTATCGCGCGCGGAAGAGCCCCATTCGCTCCTCTTTTTCCGGAAGCCACTTTATTCGCTGGGGCGCGCCATTTTTTACGACAGGGATAGAGGGGGGGGGGGGGTGAGAGCCCCCATCATAAAAATTCCGGCTCCCGTAATTCATCGCGTCGAGAACGAAGAAGAAGAAGAAGGAGGAGTACGAAGAGACTGGATTTGCCGGAGGTGGAGGGCATTTTTCTCCAGGCGGAAAGGAGATGCGATAGTTTGTTTGCGATTCCGTCTTCGTGTGAGAATTATCTGGGTAGTCGTCGGGGAAAAGAGTGAGAGATGAGGAATTGGGGATGCGAGACTCGTCGCGGATTGATATTAAGGGTTTGACGGGGTCAAGGATTAAGGGTGGAATATTTGGTTTTATTATTTTCGTAGAATCATGTAAGAATAGAAGACAGATAGAAGGATTCTATTGGTGGTAGATTTCGTAAAAATTTTACCTTCAAATTTAACGAACCAAAATGATGAATAGGTTACATTTGAGTTCAGTTGATTACAAGAATAGGATATAATTGAATTTACTCAAAATTTCTAGTTATTTAGAAAATTTTAAAATATATTAAAATGTTCAAGAATCAAGTATTAACATCATAACAGTACCCGATTAAATATTGTTTTATTGCAGCAATACCCAAATAATGTTTATTTCATATTTTATACATATTTAGATTCCACTTTAGAATAAGTTCACTGTAAAACAGTTCTTACGATTACTAACACTAAAATAATATACCTCCATCGACATTCATTAAATTTCAATAAATTTACACATTTTTATACCCTCCAGCCATTACCTTACACTTTTCGGTTTTCCATTTTCATCAAGACTGCTAAAACCATAAATATCCGAAGGCAAAAGCACCTCATAATTCTCGTCGATCTCAAAACGCACTCGAAACTTCCGGCCACGAGCGAAGAAAAAAAAACACCCCATTCACTCCCACCTTAACAAGATTATACCCGTAGCACGCGAATAAAACACCTTCCCAAAGAAAACTTCCTACCCACCTTACCTCCTCAGCACGCGCGCAACATCACGCGGAAGCTTTTAGCGCTCGCTCTCTCGCCTTTATCATTTTTACCGCAGGACGAAATACGGACTATTCTCTCTCTCTCTCGCTTTCTCTCTTGGCGCAGTACGGGTTATCGCGTATATATACGCGTATATATACGCCCCGCCCCTGTTTATGCGCGAGCTTTTGCCATTAGCTTTATCGCGTATATGTATGTATAACGCGCGCGCGCGACCGCCCTTCGTCGTATAGCGCGCAGGGCACCTCGATTGTGGACTATCGCTGGTTATGAATTTTAAGGGTTTTTAAAGGACCTGCAAGTAGTGGTCGATATGAAACTCGCTGGTTTATGGCGGTGTGGATTTATGGATGGAATTAGGTATCAATTTATGATAAATGAGGTGAGATTTTTTACTTTTGGAAGGGAGAATGTTTTTCTGGGTTTGACCTTTAATGGTTTAAGGGTTTGAAATGGGATTTTATTATGTAAATTAGAATGTTTAATAGTGAAGAGATTAGAAAAAAGTTCAAAAGTAGTGGGATCGACTTAGTAATTGAAATATTTTAATTAATTAATGTATGATGTGTAAATGTGTTAATAATAAATCACAAAAGATTAACCCTGATGCCTATTTTAACTTTTTATTACACTTATGATTGACATAATTGATTGTACCACCAGTTATGTCAACTTTCATGAGTTACACGCCTGTTGGGTTTTCGTTTAAATACCTTAGCAGTATTAGAGGTAGATAATCCAAAATACATCACAAGACGAAATTTATGTTAAATATTATTCTTAAATCGTTATTAGATAACATCCATGGTATGGCGACACGCCCAACATTTTACACTTTTCTACTACCTTTGCTTTTATCCTTAAAAGTTATTATCGTGTCGTTTATAGGAAAAGATGAAAAGTAAAAAATTCAGATAATTGTTATTGTAAGAAATTATGTAAAAGACGAAAAAATAGAAATAATAAATGATTATTATTCCGTATTTAGCGTATGAAATACTGAAGTTCGCACTACTTTTTCTTGGAAGTACGATACTAAACTGCAAAAAGATATCTGACGGCCAATATCGGCATTAATATATTATCAAATTTTAAAAATTGAATCAGAAGTTAACGATGTCAAACTAATTTCTAGAATAAATCGTTAAATATATCGACACAAAAAGAAGGCTGATGGAATATGCTAGAATTAAATAGAACCAACTTCAAGTCTGACATTACTATTATTATTTTTATTTTAAATACGTAAGTTTAGAATTTACTGCCGATTTATAAGGAAAAATATAAAAATCAAAAAGTAAAATTAAAGAAAAAGTAAAAAATATAATCCATATCTCAGAGAAAAGATGAGAATATCAGTGACAACATTGACTGTTAAATTGAATTGAGTCTTGATTCAATAGCGAATATCGGACTATCTTCTCATGCATTCATTAATAAAGTATGATTGCGCTCGAACCAGTAAAAATAGTACAAGCTTTAACAAATTACGAATACGATAATTTCGCCTGATAAGTATTTAACAATATTGAACGACAATAATTTATTACAATTTTATTTAATTTTATTAATGTATACAATACATGAATTAGTTCCATAATGACACCAATTTTCGCATTTCGTATCAAAGTATAAACTAGTTACTTTTAGATTTTACTTTTAAATTGATCTAACAATACTTTGCTAACCAATAAAGATAGTGATAAAGTTTGCAGTTTTAAAGATACATGTGATAGTAAAAAATTTATAGAAGTAATTCTGATTTATTTTAAATATTTTGTATTCTCAAAAAATTACTATTAGATAATGTATGAATTAAACTTTGTTTTAGGTTAAAACAACCGCCACTAAAGTCCATTAATATAATCCCAAGTATATACAAGAAGTAACTTTGGTGGTTTTTTAAGAAAAACGCCACCTACAACAACTTCAAACTAAGTTGGAATATCACTGAAGATCTGCCAGAAAGCCTCAGGGTTTGTACTTTATAATTTATTGTTAATATAATCACGTGTCATAATCAACTTATTTTAAATGAAATATTTCAGTTGTTAACCACCATCTGCGTGACTGACGCTAACCACGAGAACGGTAAAATAATTTTGGACGATGACACGCCGGTTTGTGAAAAAAGCTAAAACTATGAGTTGTTACCAACCGTCCTCACAAGTGTCAAGCGTCTTGGTGGAAAGTGCTTCAAAAAGGTTAGACCCTACTTCATAATATTAGTTTACAATATGATACAATTGTCGTTACAATATCGTTTTTTACAGAAGGCGAGACCCTTGTCTTTTCAACCTTCGACTCTCAGTGGGGATTTCTTGAAGATTAACTATAAAAAGTTCTATAGTTATTGAAATTCACACTTTGACATGTGATCAGTGGTGCCAAATAAGTTTGAAGTGAAAAATGTTAACATGTTTTAATCAAAGTTTTTATTAACATTTTTAAAGTCTATTTATAAAGTATGTGTTTAATAAAATAATTTGCAGAAGTTTCTATTAAGTTGAGAGAGTGCTTTTATTATTTTTATGCGCTGTCCTTTCTGGTTTATTGAGTTAGCATTTATTTGTTTGAGATAATAACTTGTACCTTCTTACGAAACGCGTTTCAGATATAAACTGTATATTATTCAGTATCATTCGATGCACTATTGTACTCTCTATGTTTATGTTACATATTCTCTTACATATAGATTTAAACAGTGTAGATTCATATCAACCCAGTCTATGTTCCAAAATTTTCTTATAATACTACAATAACGGAACTATAAACGCAGCTCCAACTTCAAACCTATCAAAAACTAGAAACTATTCGCCAAACTGCCCAGTAAACTTCTGCGTAAGGTAAATTCATTTCAAGAATCACAAAGACCGCACAGCATCCTGACAATATAACCTATCACCGCTCGGCCACCAAATCGACGTTCAATCAAAGATCCACAGTAATACCATCGAAGCGCATGCGCATGGTCACCCCGTTATCAATCTATCGAACGACCAGTGCTCCATAAAGATTCGCGATCAGATTGAATCGCTGCGGCGGCAGCGGCGTCGAGTCATCGTCGTCATCGTTAAATTCACTTCCCCGAACGTACACACACACACACATATATATCCCATCCATTCGAATCATCATCGTCGTCGTTCTAAAGTCGCGATCCAGACAGATAGCCGTGCAGCGGATTACTCTAGCAAGAAAGAGAGAGAGGTTCGCGCTTAATCAGTCGAATGTGCAGGACGATCGGTCGTCGGATTTTATTGTGCGCGTCTGCAGCGTATGTGTATAGGAGTTTGATGGGTTAATGGGTAGATTTCGATGGAATGATGGTTTAGAGAAATGCAAAGATGTATGAGATGGAAATGTATGATATTTTTTGTCGAATTTTTGTGTTCTGTATAAAAAGGAACAAAAACTGTGGTTAGAGATAGTATATAGAGATGTATTTTCAAAGTGGTTTTTATAGTTAAAAAAAACATTTTTCATTTTTAAACACAATAGTGAATAATTATGACTTTCAAATTTAATAAGCTTTTCTTCACGTACAATTTTCGAATAGGTGATCATACTTATTATTCAGTTATAATTATAGTTGTTTGATTTATATCAGATTTATTATGGTACAAAAAGTATATAGTAATGGTAGGAATATGAAGTTCAGAGAAAATTTAATTGGGATGGATAAAACGCAGAGAATAGCTTTGTTCAATTAAAACAAGCAACTTTACTAAATTAAAAATTCAATCCTAAGCAGATTATTATAAAATTTCCGTATGCTAATCCTCTATGTTACAATATATTACACAAACGAATACCCCCAAAAACACTAATATCACCATACTCCAGTATATTTTGTAACATAATACAAAGCAAACGCAAAACCAAGATTTAGGCACTCAAAGAGCTTTTCTCCTACATCGTATATCATCCTTGCGACGGAACTAATACCACCTTAAACCTTCACCACTCCAGTTGGTTTTCTCAACCACACAAGCTCGCACCTTGCCGCAAGAATCATATCCATCGTAGCGACAGCATCGTCGACGCATTGTCGCAGGCAAGCGCTTCATTAGCAACGTTTACTGCTCTCCCATATACTCACTCTCTCTATCTATCTCTCTCGCTCTCTCTCCATACCATTGAAACGCTACGCCGCCACCGTCACTGCGCGTGTGCTTTGATCTCACAGGGGTGTTTGCACACGCTGGCGTTTGATAGGACTCGGAGATACGCCTATACACACTCTCTCTCTCTCTCACGTGCTGCATTGAAATGCAGTGGTAGCGGCATCTCTCTCTCTCTCTCGACGCGCAATTATTCAAGTGGAACGTGACGCACTTTGTGCGCGTCGATGACTTATCGGGCGAGAGAGAGGGAGAGACAGAGAGAGAGAGAGAGGAAGAGGAAGGGCGGCCTTTGATCGAGAAGCGACCGGAGCAAAGTCGTGCGCGGGGAGAAACGTTTTAGCGCAAGTTTGTCGCGAGAGTGAGGAAGAGAAAGACGGTAAGAGATGGAATCTGTGTCGAGTTGCTTGCGATTCGAAAGTTACGGGGTACTCAAGTGCTTTTTGATTGCTCGATAGATAATGGTTGAAGTTTTTATTTTTATTTTTATTTTTACACGGTTGAGGTTATAATAGTATGGTGATAGTATTATTATAGTCCTTTTTTTTTAAATATTAACGATATTATAGCAACGTTACTTTGGAACTGTTACTCAAATAATTTGTCCTCCTTGAATTAGCGTTCCCTGCGCCCGAACCTCTTCATCATCGTTAATTAACATACGAGCATGCGGTCATATAGCATCTGGACATACTCCTTAGAGCATGCGCATAAACAATGTTAACAGCATACTCAGACATGCTATCACTCCTGGGCCCTTTAATGTGTAACTATAAAAATATTATCGCTGCATTACTATCTTCAAACAAATAAGTTTTAATATTGTAAAATTAACAGTATAATGATATTATGTACGTGAATACTGATAGATATGTACTCTGTAGTGAATTTGGCTGCGTGAAAATGTAGTCGATGTCGCATAACAATAAATAATGTGATAAAAAACTTAAGACTCCATTGATTGACTAATCAGAGAAAGTAAAATACATTAAGGAAAATTATATTTATCAACAAATTTTATTTATTTTTTAAATAGAATGAAAAAAAAACAAATTTTTGTAAATATGAAGTAGTTTTCTTAGATGTCAGTTAAAATAAGAGGTTATAAATTAAGTAATGGTTGATCTAATTTAAATTAGTAAATTTAATTTTGAATATGGCTAATCATTTTCTTCCAGTCCACTGTTACTGTGACTTGAATCCTGCAAGAACAATCGAAAAACAATGGTTTTATACTGTAATAATTACTATTAAATGAAAATAACATAAAAAATCAGAAATTGATGCCCTTGGTATGCTTGACAAGTTAAGAGTGACTGATGAGGTAATATCATATGTAAATATGTTTCCAGTTTGAAAGATTGTTTGATCACAGATAGAATGATAAAAGGCAAGTTAGTAAATCATTGTCACTCTTATTTCTGATTTATTGAACGAAATTATCGGTTTCATAAGTTTTTATTCACTTCGTCCTTAGGCAACGTGAAATTCAGCTTCTACAAGCAAGTAGATCACCAACGCAAATACCTAACTTACACAAGTTTCTATTAAATACATTAAAAAGTAGTTTACTATATTTTATTTAACATTATATTTCAGTAGCAACTACTTAATAACCGTGACATCCGTTCGTGTCGTTTCGAAAACACGATCGCCAACGATCACAACCCCCCTCAGCGAACTCGAACCTCGACCTCTCACCGATAACAAGACTTTCCCCTCTCTCTCTCTCTTTCTCTATCTGTTCTCACTACCGCTACCACTCACTCACTCGCTTGCTTGCTCACTAGCTCTCTCTCTCTCTCTCTCGCTCTCTCTCACTCGTTGAAATCCCGAAGCGTGTCGTCGCGAAAGAAACATCTCCTAATACGTGTACGTAACCCCGCAGCGTCGTTCGCTCCTCTCCTCGCGGCAAGCATCTAGATAACACAACCGAGCGTATACGTACGTTTCCCAGGCGATGAGTTTGCCACGGGTAAATACGGGGTGACGGCGGCATGAGAATTAGCTTTGTGGGTCAGTCCGTACAACCACCACATCGCGGTGTATGTACACGCGTGCGTAGACAACGTACACACACATACATACATACATGCATGCATCCCCCTACAGCAGCAGCAGTTGCCAGTTGTCCGCTTCGGTCTAATTAATACCAATCGATCCTAATTCCAGGCGCGCTCTGGCTACCCGGTCGTACACACCATCCTCTCTCTCTCTCTCTCTCTCCCACTCCCTCCCCCGCAGGCAGTGGACGCAGAGAGTTGAGTGGTACTTGAGACTCGCGTGCAGTGGGTGTGTGCGACGCTGAGCTATGCAAGTGGACGGATTGCTACCGCTGACTTGCTCGACCGTGTACGCGTACACTACTGCTCGTGGGCGAGAAAGCTATGTGGAATTCGCTTGGATGCGCTTCGTTGTGATTATTTAGCCGCCGGGGGTTGCTGCTGTTAGTGGGTAAGGAGAGGCTGAAAAGGCGGGATTTGATGGTGTTTGGGAGGTTTTTTCGGGAATAGAGGGTTGGGGTAGGTAAGTAGAAGGAAATCGAGTGAAGTATATGGTTAACATTTAAATGAAATAGTATGATTCTGAAGTTGAGTTTGGTATTAGACAAAATTAATTAAGAGATATTATGTTTTATCGGATTTTTTTTAGTTTTTTTTTATCAAATATGAGAGATGATTTCTATTTAATTAACTTTGAAAGATATATTGCCACGACAGGATAACTACAATGATTAAACTAAGCACGGAAACATTTTGATGATACTACATATAAAAACGTTATATGTACGAAGGTTAGGAAAGTATTCTGTTATGGTGGCAATGGCGAATTAGCAAAATCGATAAGATAGAAGCAAAATAGCCACAGGCGCTAACCACCACCGTTTTATGCATATTTTATTCAAGTGCAGTGTGTACTATATCGAAGAAAATTATTTGAAAATTTTATGTTTAGAATAAACTCTTATGGAAAAAAAAGTATTTCTTCTTGTCATTTTATGAAAATCGATAATTTTTTCATAAAAATGCTTAAAAAGTATATTTTTTTAGTTACAAAAGTCAATTTTATAAAAACCGATAGCTATTTTTTTGACATATGCATTATGGTTATTGTCATGGTACAGATGTGTATGTATAGCAAATTATATTATACTATTCGGAATAAAAGTTTAATAATCTTTGATATATAAAGATTGACTTCTCCTTGGGGACCTTCATAAATACAACCCGTTGAAATAATTTCATACCAAAGTACGTACAGTAACGGTTTTAATTTTTGTTTTTTTTTTTCAAAATACAACATATTGTCTTATTTTATATGTTGTAACTAATCAATATATCAGATCAGATAGTATCATCAGTATCAGATAGTACTATAATAGAGCGACGAATGTTATAAAGTTTAATTGTATATCAAATTGATACTAAATACATAGTAATAGTATCTACAATTTTGTGCCGGTCTACTACGACCGACTAGACTTCGATAATTCAATAAGCCAATGGTTATCGGTACCACTTCGCTCCGAACTCCAAGTCTCGAGGATTAAAGCGCATAATACGCTACGTCCATCTATAGTAATTCAATTAAAAATATATCCGGTAATCCGATTAAAAAGAGGTAGCGCCGCGTAGCGTAAGAGAAGAGATACATACTGTCAAACTATTCGGGGGTAATTTAACGCGCTTCGAATAAAGCTTGCCTTTTCGGGTCACTGATAATTTTAAAATTGAATTACGAGCCAACTGTGAACGTCACGTTATAACGTATAACGCGTTTTTTTTTCAAACTTGTAAAACTCTTTTCTCGAATCAAATTTATTTTCTTTACAGTGAAAATGCAGTTTAAGAAGAGAAAGAAAATTTGTTGTACAAAGGGAAAAAATTATTCTTACCTCAAGCTTTATATACTCTTTTATTTTATGGGCAATCACGGAACTTTTTTCTTCCTGATTCTTTGCAAATTTTCCTACAATAAAGTTAGGTATCGAATGATGCGTTTGGCTGTTATCGTAAGATCGATTGCAGCAAGTGCCTCTTAACGTCTTTTATCTTCGGAAAATTGCACATCAGTTTGGCGCTTACGGAACAATTTGAATTTCAAATTTTCTAACCTCAAAAGTGCCGAGGTTAAGAATTCGCGATTTTACGTATATATACATATAAGCTGGAGCATAGTTGAAGAAAATGTGCCAACATTATTCATGGAATTCAGTCCAAAGTTGCGCGATATTACGGCTATTTATCTCTTTATTAAATTCATTTTCCAGGACACTCGATTTCCGAATTTCAGATACATTGCTAGCAATGTATATTCAGCAAACTACTGGTTTAATTTAATATTCTCGTTCTCTATCAAACTTCGTTTCTGTAATAGCTACAATATTAATAAATTCTTTATCTAATCAAACAACTATTAACAACTTTCTTTAACCTATCATTTCAACCCGTCATCTCTGCATTACTGGTCCGTGTCATCGAACTCTCATTAGCAAATCCCTCTCCTTGCATACAGGCAAAAACCGGAACAACGCCAACGCAGCGTTAGAAGAAATACATCGTAAGTCTCTAACCCGCCTCCTCATTTGTAATCATGAGCCTTGTGACGACGACGGCTCTGCTCTACTAAACTTTGTTTACTTTTTCCTTCTACCTCGCGATGTGTATCTATGAAGTTTGCTATTCCGCCCCGTTGCCTCATCGATTATTCACTCGCATAGGAGAGAGAAAGAGTGGCTGCGCACGCGCATTGTAATCCGCTACACGGACTTTTCCTTTGCGCTATGTCGAGAGAGAGAGAGAGAGAGAGAGAAGAGAAGTTTGCTTGGTACGAAGGTAATGGATAAAGTTGGACTGATTGACGCCCGCGTGCGTTGGTGTGTGTCCTGGTCGTCGTTCTGTCCGTTAAAAGTGTCGGGGTATACAGGAGTCGTTGAGAATTTGGGCTTGCGATGTGTTTTCAAGCTGGGATTTGAATTGTAAAGAATGTTTGGAGATTCGAATGAAACGATGGTTTGTAAATGACATCTTATGATAGTCATAAACATTTTTAACACAGATGTTGAATATTATTTTTATTGGAACTTTTCCAACAATACTGTGGTATATTATTTCAGTCCTTTATTATTAAATAAAGAGGAGAAAAGAAGAAACTTGGTTTGAAGTGGGTAGAGCATATCAAATATATAGAAACCATACGATATCAAATTTTCATGTGAAAGTTAGATAAACAACTTTATGTAGCAGAACTATACGCGTAAACTGGTTAATTTCTTAGTACACACCAAGTTGTAGGTGGAGTTATAATGTATGTATAAGACATGTATGTGAGTAAATGTGAGTGTAAAAAAATTCTAGTTTAGTTTAGTGCATCGCGAACCTCTGTTGTTACAATAGTAGAAAACGTAATAATTAAACGATAAAACAAATAATTTCAACTATATTCTTAAATTTATACTGCCCAAAGCAAAGGAAAAAACATCTTCTACTATATAAATCTCCTCTATATACCTATACCTCAACGCGAAAAAGAGAAACAATCTTCTTCGGAGCAAAGCATATTCCTAGGGGAAAATTCGCAGACGCAATTTCATCTCTCGAAAATCTCAATCGCATTGGTGAGCAACTCGCGGCGAAAATTTCCATCGACCCTCTGGATTACACTATATATATATACACACTACCGTATACGTCCACCCCCTACCGGCTGGCGATTATCAGCTCCTCTCCGAACTCATTTCGTCGCCGTCTAAACGCTCGCTCGCATTTAATTTAACTCCACGCCTTCGCGCATGCTATTCTCTCTCTCTCTCTCTCTCCCACCCTATCGCACCTGCCTCTCTAATATTCGTAATTCGCTCTCGCGTATAGTATCGCTCTCCTCGAGTTTGCGGAAAGTTGCACGTTTCGCGTAAATGAACTCTCTCTCTCTTGTCGCGCTCGCTCGCACGCGCACGTAATCGCCCGTATATAGTTCATTGTCACGAGCGAGGAGAGAGAGAGAGGAGGAAAGGAGTAGAGGGGTAAAGTCACTTTGCGTGTGTCTTCCGCGAACGAGTTTTCCGGCTCCTTAAACTTCTCGAGGGAGGAAGAGAGAGAGAGAGCGGAAAGTACGAGAGAGAGTTGGGAAAGTGCCGCAGACGCCGATGTTAGCGCATGTAGATGTACTTCGATGGACTCTTGCCTCGCCTGTGCTACGTTTATGGAGCGTGTGTGTTTTTTTTGTAGTATTCTTTTTTGTTTGGAGAGTTGGGGAAAAGAGGATGACGATGATGATGCGTAAAGATGGCGAAAGTTGGAGAGAATTAGAGGCGATGGTGCGGTATAGAGGTTTTATGTGATGCAGAGAAGTTGCTGGTAAGGGAATATAAAACAATTTAATGGTGAGGGAATTATGAATTAGGATGTATTGACTTATGTATAATTCTACGATAGCTAAGAGAATTTGAATTCTCTTCAAGATGTTTATTTAGTACACAGCCTATTTTTGTTGATTAAAAAATTAAAGTAATAAATATTAATGATTTTAACAATAAAAAATGTCATAAAGAAAAGATAAAAGCCAATTTTTAAATAACAGACTTGGATACATTTGCTAAAATTGTTAATATTGAATGATTAGTCATCTTTGATAACGAATTTTACTATAGAAAACACTAAATTTAGAAAACATGTATTAAGAAAAGCTCACTTGAAACAAATCATACGTGCCTTAACGACTTAACAAAATAATAATTCTTCCTCATTTAATCTTCCCAAATGGCCCATATATTTCACAAAAACACAACCTTATCACCAAGATTCACCGACGCGAACTAATTTCCCGGCAGCTAAAAAATCCCGTCAACCGAAAAATCCACTTTTCCAGGTCGAAATTAGTCCTTCCTCTCTCTTCCTCTCGTTGAACAAAAAAAAATGAAAGTCAAATCCTACTGTCGGCTCCGCGCAAGATATTATTATCCATAAATCGCAAAACGCGCGCGCGAGCGTAATTTGAATTACCGCGGGAAGATCCGGATTACGCGTCTATATATAATTTCGCGGGGGAAGAGCGCGCGTAGCTCTGCCTCGTTCTCTTTATTAATCGGTAGAATATTTCAAATTCCAGGGAGGCGCACGCGCCGTTTATAAATATATACGTACACTTACACACGTCGCGCAGGCGGAAGCCATGCGTGGCTTTATTGCCAAAGTTCAAGCAGTCGCGCGTGCGTCGTTTTAGTACCTGAAAACGGTATTTTAAGCGAATAAAAATCCCCCACGGTTTTACCACGTTGCTACTGCTATATACGCCTTTTTTCACAATTTCCCCTCCCACGTTTAAGATGTAATTATCCTCACGTTGTGGCATAGACATACGAGCTTTTCAAGTATAAGCGCGTAGAGGAAAAGAAAAAAAAACGTATATAACGGTGCGGATTCTCCCGAAATCGTTCTTTATGGTTATAACGCATCATTGGAAAATTATCTTGCGTGCTGTATACACGAAGATGGCGAATGAAGAGTTGTGACAAAATCGAAAATGAACGTTCGTGTTCGATTTCTTGTACACCGATCGAAAGTCTACTATGCGAGGAGGAGAAGGAGGAAATTATATGAGTTGAGGCTGATGAGTTATTCGTGTTACGCACGCGAATTTGCTTCGTTATGCTGGTCCCGACATGTTCTCAATGAACGATGAGTGTATCTGTAATGTAAATTACATAACTATTCGCCCTACTTATGCGAAAGAGAGATGCCGTTATGGTATAAGGCTTTCTTTGAGCTTAGAAACAGGCGGATTACATTGAAGTTGACTAACGCGATGGTAAAATTGCCGACGGAGAAAATAAAGCAACAAAATGATGATATTATTTTTAATTTAATGAGTACCAGTAAGGTTTGTTTATCGTTAAGAAGGTTTCGTAATAGGTTTATCTTGGTCTAAATTTATTGGTACGAAAGTTAAGTAAATCCAGATTGAGTTAATTATATTGTGTACATATGCTTCACATACATATCTTGATACTAAGGCATCTTTATTCAAATGAATGTTATAAGTATATGACACACATAATCATGAGAAAGATTTTAACGAAAATTTGTAATTTCTTAAACCTATAGTTAAAGTTTTTTAGATAACACTGACAGTTTTAATTATGTTTTAATATAAAATATTTGTTTTCTTGGTTACAGACTATCTTGTTGGCTACACTTCAGAAAAAATGAACCAATTCAGTACTTTTGTTACCAAGATGAAACCTCATACATAACCGAATTTGATATTAAAGCAACATTTTGTGAATCCAACCCCAGATGCAATCAAGAAAAACTTCTGATTTATCGAAGAGCAAAGAAACACTACACAACAACAGAACCAGCACAACTTTAAAAAAGTATCTAGATTAAATATTTTTTTCTAAGACCCCTATGAAACCACCCTACCATCAATTAAAAAGCCGACCTCATTTT
This sequence comes from Torymus tubicola, assembly GCA_035583055.1. Classification (NCBI taxonomy): domain Eukaryota; kingdom Metazoa; phylum Arthropoda; class Insecta; order Hymenoptera; family Torymidae; genus Torymus; species Torymus tubicola. The sequence continues at coordinate 103,141 of JAWWEQ010006443.1, forward strand.
TCCATCCCCTTTTTTCTCTCCTCCCCATTTCCGCTCACCACCACTACGAGCACGTTCGAACCAGCCGCGAAATTTACAATTCCACGTCGTGGCCACTCTCTCTCTCTCTCTCTCTCTCTCTCTCTCTCTCTCTCTCTCTCTCCACTCCCGACGTCGTCCTCCTCGTCGGGGCCACTTTCAATTTGATTGCAGCCGCGAGATGCAGGCGCCTGCGGTTTACGAGGCTCACTCCACTTTGACGACGCAGCGGCGACCGCTACCGTCTCTCTCTCTCTCTCTCTCCCTTTTCCCAGGAGAGCCGTGAAAAGCCGAGGAAAAAGTGGCCCTCGTTATACGCGTCCAAGTCCGAGTCCTCCCTCGAGAGATCGCGTGCACACGCGCGCGCCTCCTTTCTTCTGCTAGGGGGTCGCTGCTTTCTTTTTGCTTGAAAAAGAGAAAGAGAGAAAGAGAGAGCTGGAGAGTAAAGGGGATCGGGGTTCGAGGTCCGTTGTGGGTGTATGTGAGTGAGCTGAGGTTGTTGTCGAGTGAACGATGATTTGTCCCGATAAATTTAATCCCAAGGCTTGCAATCCTGGTGAGTTTTATTTTAAAAATATAGCCACGTGGATGGTTTTAGATGCCTTAACTCTCGATGTTTCATGCTCAAAATAATATTTGCGGTTACGAAAACTCATATTCAATTTACGATATTTCTTGAAAAATTTTCAAGCTATATTTCAAGCCATTAAACAAAAGCAAAGTTAAATAACGACTGGAAATCAGAAACTTAAACAACGCTCAGCCAGGGCACATACCAACTCGTCAATCCATCTTCCCCGTAACCCATCAAACCTTCAATCCCCAAAGTCCCTTAAACAACCAACGAACCTTCCTTCGCTCCCCATTCATCCCCATCCATCAGCCAATCCGTCCTGTCCGCTCAGCCAAAGCGAATTCGCCTGTACCAGTACTAAACAAAGCACAATTAATAATCCACCTCCCACCCACCTCCCATCGTTCCAGTATCAGATTAATAATTCATTTCCCGCGGCGCGCTTTTCACGCCCCCCACGGACGCGCGTCTTTGTATAGTCGTGTATGACGGCGTCGGAGGAGGCTTTTGCCTTATAGCGAAATTCTTGGCGGGAAATGAGAGTTCCACGGTGATGCTGGGGGGTTGAAATAATTCTGTCAGACTGATAGCGGAGCTGCTGCTGCTGCTGCTGCTGCGGTGAGAAGTGAAAAGGATGCTGAAGCATTTCAGGTTGGTATGAGGAATTTTGTGTTGAATTGTGTAGAAGAATAGATGATGGAGGAGAGATAAAGTGGTTGTTCTTGATAAGGTATATTCGCATTTTAATAAGGAGAATTTTTGCAAAAGTCAGTGATATGGTTGAAGAAAGTTGATGATTATTATTTATTTTCATTTTGTACATATGAAATCACTTTAATGACCTTGATTGAATATAAATTTATTTTAAACGATATTAAAGAAAATTATAATTATTAGGTGGAAACTGAATTTATTTTTTGCAGAAAGTAAATAAACGTTACATTTCCCCCTACAAGGTATTTTTTTTATACTTTGAAGTAGTATAAAAGTTCATGTAACTAATTAACTATAAAGTTTGAAAATTTGTAATAACTTACACATTATATAGCAAAAATAAACATATGATCAAGTTACATTTAATTTTCTATTAACACAGCCCAAATATTTAAAGAGGCTGGAAAAAGAAGTTTCTCGAATAGCCTCGCATGCATAACCTCAAAGGGAGAGATTCATTACTCACCATCCATTAAGAATCGCCTGAACTACTCTTTGCGCATTTTTAAAATCAACACCAACTAGAACTGTTTTACCCTTGAGCCACTTAGAGAATGAAAAAAAGAAAGTTGCGAAATACTTCCGTAAATAACCTAGAACCTACAAAGACACACAGAAAAACCCATATCAAACTTATCTCACGCGACACCAACGACGAATTCCCTCAGACGCGTAGCACACGACGTTCTCGCGTTATTAAAACTTAAGGTAATTAGCTTCTCCTCGCGCTAACGTAAACAATACATCATAATTCGCGTTCCCCTTTTTCCAAGCGAGTTGCTACTCTTGGTATACGTATACGTATACGTGTCACATGCACGCGCTCGGAAAAGAGGGAAAAGTCAAGCGCGCGACTTTAAGACTTGATAAATAAGGGATTTGGAGGAGAGGCCGTGTGCCAAGTTTAGTTAGGGGACCAGAGAGAAAGGAAGAGTAGCGCATTTTGCGGAACAAACCGTTACGTCGCAGTTCGTAGTTGCTGCGAGAACGAGTTGAAGGCTGAATTTGCGAGAAATTGGATTTAAAGAATGGCCGTTTATACGTTGGTTCATTTTTTATTTTGCTTCGAATGTTCAAAATTTGATTTGTTTTGAAGCTTTTTTAAATATTTAATAAAAGAAATCGTTAAAACGTATATTATGTACGTTATTTCTTAATTTCCTTTAAAAACTTACTACAGTTTATACATTTTAACGAGGGCTATAATTTTTATAAATTTGAGAACATTGAACTCTAAAGTTGACTAAAAACATAAAGACTATATCATATAAAATTTTAATCTTACTGGAGCCGTTATAAAGATAAAACAAACAAAACTCTTCATAAACACTACAAATTATTGATATTGTTACTATTTTTATTCAAGAAATTAATTCCACCTCAATTATCAAAGCAAATAAAATAGTTTCGCATTTCCATAAATACTCAGCTTCCCAGCGACCTTTGCAATCCAACCAACAAAACGTGAAAAAAAGGACCGCGTAGTCGTGGCGAGGCATCTACCGTTACCGCGACATAAACTGCGCGGGCAAAGAGGACCGAAACCCAAGAAGCAACGCGCGTCTGCACACAACGGCGTTACGCAATTAAACAGCCAATAAACAGGCCCGCGCACATATATATATACACAGAGAGAGAGAGAGAGAGAGAAAGGCTCGCTGCTTGTGCACAGGTGCCGGAAGCTGGAAACTTGGCCGAGGCACTTGAAAAGATCCCCTAGCGAAAAGGAAAGAGAAGAAGCGGAAGAAGAAGAAGAAGAAGAAGAAGAGGAAGGGCCTCGTGCTACTTGAAAATTTCTCAAGTCCCGCGATGATTTATGAGACGGCGCGACGACCCTCGACTACTCCGTTTCCACTTCTCTCTCTCTCTCTCTCTTTCTCTCTCTCTTTCTTGCAACCTGTAATTTGAATTTCGCACGTGCGCGAGTGTGGTATCACGCGCGTGCGCGGGTCGATTGAAAATTAAATGAAAAGCGCCGATCGTTAATCAAGCGTTTGGATGGATCCTTCTTTTCTAAGGTGGAGGAGGAGAAGGAGTGTATAGGAGTTTATTGATCGCGATGACGCAGAAAAGGAAACGGTACTCTCTGCTCGATGTGTGTGTGTGTGTGCGAGTTTTGAGACTAAGGGGAAAGAGAGAGAGAGAGAGAGAGAGAGAGAGAGAGAGAGCGGAGGTGTTTGTATTTTATGATTTATGGAAGCTACGTACTTACCTGAAGAAAGCGGGGGAGAGATATAATTCTTTTCTTGGGTGGAAAGATATGAGTGACATGTTTGACAGTCTTACCTGGAACAGAAAAATTAGTAATATGTTAAAAATAAGTATCATGGTATATGGTTTATTTAATGCTTATTAAATACTTTTTAAAAGAAACGTGATAATTTACTCAGAAATGTGTACAAAGTATCAGCAATGCATAATTACGCGCAGTAAATACTTTTCTTATTGTTGTTTTTTTTTGAAAATTTATTTCGCATAGGAAAACATAATAATCAGAATCAATATTTTTTAGTTTGTTTATAGTCACACAAAGATGTTTAATCGATTTTGAAAATGGCACTTGTTAATTCTGAACTTAATAAGTTAACTTAATCAAATATTCTTTCAAACAAAACTCGAAGCTTACAAAAAAAAAAATTACGCCTTTCGTCATCAAAATTATCATCCACCCCGCATCATCAAATTTTCATTCGCAAACGACCACCAAATCCTACCCCCAGTATACCATCATCATTCTCTCTCACCATTCTTCCAGCCAGTCGGGAATAAAAACCGGAATCAGGAGAACGGAAAAGAACCATTCCCTTTTGGCGAAACGAAGGGGGGGGGGGGTAGCAGCATACACTACTACTACTACTGGAGAAAACGGAATCCCGAAGATTGAAATATCGGATCGCGCGAAGGCACGCGGCATATTTATGGAGATCCTCCTTTTCTCTTTCTCTCTCTCTCTCACTCGCGCGCGCTTGCATACCGGACGGTAGAGCAGCCGGAGGTAAATTGGAAGGGAAGTCTCTTCTCTCTCTCTCTTACCTCGTTTCACTTTCCAAGGAATCACACGCGAGTTTCTCCCTTTCCTATATACCAAGGAGGAGGAATAAATCCGGCGCTCGTAGCAGCGCGTGCACCTGAATTTATGCCCGGCCGTGTGCGGATTTCGCGCGCACGTGTGTGTATGTCTGTGTGTGTATGTATGCAGGAGGGAAGGTCGTTTATTTGCCGTTCGAGTTGCTGAATTGGATTATGTGTACGGGAGGAGAAGGAGGAGGCGGTGGTGCTGTGCGGGCTGCGTGTCGCTTATTTGTATTAATATGGTTCTACATTGATAGAGTTCTATGGGGCTTTTCCTGTAGAGGTTATATGGTATGAAAGTTTGTTTTCGTTCCGAATTAATGTAGTATGTAGTACGAAATTTATAGATATTTTTTTTTCTTTGATATCACGCTATTTAAGCTTCTATAAATTTGAGAAGGTTTAAAGTGTTTTAAACTGTACAATTTTCGTTTCTACTTGTACGAAAATTGTAGATTAAGCTAAGAATAATTTACGATCATCTTGTTCCATGAAAGTATTAAAAGCTAAAATATTAAAGCATGAAAAACCGTACAAGTTACAAGTATATGATCTGTACAGTAGTAGGAGTGTTAATCGTTCTTAATCCTTTCTAGGATTGCACGTTTCATTTTCTTTTACTTCTCATTGTTGAATAAGGTCGGTTCCGTAATATTTTAGCTATTTTTAAAAATAATAATAAATAATTATATTCCGTTCATTTCTCTAGTATTTCTAACTGCTTAATTATATGGATTCCACGAAAAATCAAAGTATGATATAAGCATAAAGAGCAGCTACAAAGAAATATTAAACGCACACTAAATCTCATACTTTTATCTAAATTTATTCTTATTATAGAAATGATGATAATCTCAAGAGTAAAACATGACCAAACTGCCTGTAAATGCTTTCTTATACGATTACGAAGATTAGACGTTATTTTTTAAATCATGTTAAAATTAACTCAAAAAGCAGCAAATGTGAATCGTTTAATTACAATTTTTGATAATTAATTACTTTGATCTGATAATTAAGAAATATCGCAATCTTACAAGCTTTTAATCATAAAGTGACATCTGATTCGTTTTGATTTCAGCTATTGAATATCTAACAAACTATTGTATAATTGTGCTCTCTAAATTAGTATATATGCACTGATACGTCATCAATACGTATACTTATAATTGATAATCGTCAATAGAAATCCACAGATAATTAATGAATATTCATTGATTCTCAGTTATAAGCAAACTGCTGATTTGGTATCAGTGCGCATGGACTTATTCAAATTTAAATAGACTCCCATAGACTGATAGAAAAATGTAGGGAAAATGTTTGAATAGAAAAATTTGTATTTTTCGTTGATATGGTCAAATTACTATAAAATATTGGAAATTTTTCTTCCATTTTTCTATCAGTGTAGAGAAAGATTCTCCCAAATTTTTTCTGAACTTATTAATACCATCATTTGGTTAGTTCAGTTTTTACTCTTAACGTCATTATGAATGAGGAATATCAAAGCTGATCATTAGCAGTTCCTCTTCAACTCTAATTGATTAGTCTATTTTTAAAGATAACTCTCGACTATATATTATGAACAAGTTTTTTGAATAATTTAAATTACTATTTAATCTTAAAATATTTTATAATTTTTAATTTATTTATATTTTAATATCTTTTGTAGCTGAAATTATCAGTCGAAAAAATTTGAATCACTTTATAAAAGGAAAGACAATTGAAACTAATATAGAGCCATTTTACTTTTTCGTCCAAATTTTTTTGACAAAAGCGTCAATTGATATGCTTTGCAATAAATTATTACCTATAGGACCGTCAAAACGAAAATATTCCGCACTAAATAGCATTTTTAATTTTCCGGTTTATTGAGCCAAAAAGCCATTTAGCGTTTGAAATTTCATCATTATTCTGTATATTTTTAAAGCAACCGTGCAATGGTTTGGAAGCCACCGGAAACAAAGGCAAAATAATAACAACACCGAATCGCGTGTTTATTTTCGCATTTATTCCGTTGCGAAATAAATATCCCCAGTACAAATCACCATATTGTTTGCCAAAAATGCACTCTACGATGAGTCAATATACGTTGCTCACTGCTTTATACACACTAGTAAAACATTAAATATCGCTTTCAATTGACCTCACCGCTAAAGTAAAATTTTTCATCGCTTCTCTTCCGTATCGTTTTTTTTTCAGTAGACCCCAGAGAAGTAACAGTTAATCGACACAACATCTTATTCGAACCGACGTAAAAACCAAGTAGAAGAAGAAGAAGCAGGAGAAGGTATAGAGAGGGAGAGGGAGAGAAAAAAGGTAAAAGAAAAAAATATTCTTTTCGTGACGCTCTCGGCGAACAATGGCCAAGCCGGCTAAAAGCTTCTGCCCCTGTGAATCCTCAGGCTCGCGCGCGCGCGAGCGCGTGGAAGAAGAAGAATAAGAAAGAGAAGGCAGGGACACACGGAGAGCATCCGCGTGGGACTCTCGCCACGGTTGAAATGTATTTTCCGCAATGCTCGATATAACTTTTGTTTTTTTTTTCTTTTCTAGTCGTGGAAAGGGCTTACATGATGTCGGAGATCTGCTTTTTCCGAGTCGTTTGGAAAAGTTTGCGTCAGTTCAGTTTACAATTGGTAAGCTTATTCTTTAGTTTAATGGTTTTGATAAGGTAAAGTATTGTAATTTTGGAATACAAAGGTTTTTTAACTTGCTTAACAATATGTATTTGTAATACATCGTAATATCTACGTTTAATTGTGATGGTAGAGAATGAAAGAAACTTATGTTTAAAAGTGTAGGGAAATAATATTAATCATGTACATTTATCTTTTACTTTCATAATAAACTTTTTATTTAATGACCACGACAAAGGAATAATATTACGTGATAATTTTTTTCATCATTTAGTATGCTTGTCACGCGTTTTCCTTTAATTTCTCATCTTGAAACCTTTGTATCATTTAAAATTCGCTTATTTCCAACCCACCAACCCAACTTTATCCAACTAAAATTAATAAAAATGAATAATTATATTAAAACCAAGTACGAAACTAATTTAACCACATCAATAAAATCTCCAGTATACACCGCGAAATTAAAATCAAATACTTTAATCGTTTGGGACTCACTCTTCCTATATACCGCGATGCAATTATAACACGTCGAGGAACGTTAAAAACACGTTAGAGACGAGTTGTAGATCAAAGTCAGCGATGGAATGCACACGAGGGCCCTTTTCTTTCGCGGGGCGCATATCTTAAAATTTACAGGCCGGCCCGAGAGACGCGCGTTGCGCAACAGGCGCATAAAAGATAATTGACCAATTACCAACGCCTTCGTCGTTACCGACAATAATTCACACCTAACTACTGTCAGTATATGAACGCTGGTGGAGACGCTATGCGCGCACACGTTTGCACCTCGAAAACATGTACAACTTTTAATAAACGCCGCACGAGGAAGTGAAGTGTTGCATACAGCGAGCGAGCAAGCAAGCGAGCGACTGACGTGTATAACAATAAAGTTTGATGAAATTCACGTTGAGCCTTGGGATTTCGTAAATATCGTTGGCTTGTGACGTAGGAATGTTGGTTGGCTTTTACAAGGAAAAAGAGTTTATTTGATGTGGGAATCATCATCGTAAATTTTCCTTGAAAAAACAAAGTTATTTTATTCGAGATATCTTGAACGTAGTTTACCTATTTTCCAATAATATTTGAATTGTTGTGCAATAACCGAAGGCAAATGTAAAAGAAAATACTTGACCTTCATATTTTTTTTATTTTTCTGTTATAAAAATGTAGATTCCACTTTGCTTTCATTGTAAATACAGGTTTACACTGATCCGCTCATTTAAAATAAAATACGCGTAGATTATTTCCACAAAGGTTTGTATATTCTCTTACGTACATGCACAACAAAATCAAACCTCACAACTACGAACCGTTACACTTCACCCATTAGCTTCGCCAACCCTTAAACCCCACTACACTATCAAAACCTACACGTCCATCCATATCAGTTCCAGACCCAACCAAAAAACCTTATCTATCTCTCTCACCCACTATCAATACCGCACAACCAACCTTAAACGCACATCATAAATCATCTCGCTCACCACATATTTACACGAAGAATTCACGCGTCTGGATACGGTGGTAGGAGGGCGCACCTTTGGTATATCATGCCGCTACAACCACGGGAAAGTATGTCGAGAGGCTGAGAGAGAGAGAGAGAGAGAAAGAGAGAGAAGTACACGCGTATAGTAACTGTAGACAAATAAATCTGGCGTAATGATAACACGAGCGTAGCTAGCGTAGCAGCAAGCGACGAGCTCTCGTGACATTTGGCACGCTTTTCAAGGCAGTTTACGCGCGAAATTATCCGCGTGTTTTACAACCTCGTTTGCGACTTGGCCGTGGGCAGACGCATGTTTGCGAGTTCTCTCTCTCTCTCTCTCTCTGACAATGGGTTATACGTGGAGAGTGGCGATTAAATTAGTGTACCGAAATAGTTATACGAGATTGTTGGTAGAAATATAATAAGTTGAAAAATTGTTATACATAAAAAAACGTAATGATCAATATACTCGAAGCAATGTTATTTTTACTACTACGCGTAACCGCATTTCTCATCATACTTAGCGTCAAAACGGGTATAAAAATGTTCGACACAAACCCGAAAATCCTCCGGAAACTTTCAGTTCTCGAAGTTCCAGTAGTAAAAACTCCGACGGTAGCAGCAGCCGCAGTAGCAGTAGTAGTGCAGCCTGTGAGAAACTTTGCGGCGCGTAAAATGGAGTCGCGTGCGCGAATTATGCGGCTGCGATTCAATTTGGCGACGCCACCTGCGGCTTGCTCACTCTCTCTCTTTCTCTCTCTCTCTCTCATGTTTATGAAAACGCCGAACGTGTATGCGTGTGCAAGCGTAAATCTCGGGAGAAGCTTCAGTATACGGACGAGAGGTAGAAATGAGAATGGGAACCCGATCGATCGATCGGTGGGGAAAAATGTCGCAGGTGATTGGATGAGAATTGTTCGTGGGATTGGGTCGGTTTCAAATTTGGAGGGTAAACCGGTATTCTTGGATTGTAGGTTGTAATATAGTATTAGTACGCTGATTAGATAGAAAATTAGTGAGTTTCAAGAAAAACTTGTTTCTTATTGTTTTAATTAATGAATGTGATTATGTCATTTCAAGGTCTTATATTTGATGAAAATAAGGGGAAATTGGATTTGAAATATTTAAATAAACTTTAAATCTTAAAAAAAAACACGGTAAACTATAATATCAGTAAGTACACATAAATTATATACCTCTATCATAATTCTTTAATGATTAGGTCAACGACGATGTGCCGTTAAGATTTTACATTATAAGATATCGTTACGAATGAAATATACGCATCTAATAAAATGTTGAACCTCCCATAATAATAAAATCATTTAAAAAACTAGTTTTTAAGTACATTATCCGTGTCGTAAAACATTGGAATACAATTTTACAATGATCGCATTAACAAGTATAATTTAGAATATTCTCGATATCATGTACGAACAAAAATTTTGATACAATGAAATTCTTTTTTGATTGACATTTGTAATAAAAAATTTTTTTTCTGGTAACGTATTCCGTGCGTATTGTGTATTAATAAAAATTTGGTTCAATTAGTTTAAATTATTAGATAATAATGTTAGTTTGATAAATCAAATCAGGATTTTATAATATCGTTTTAATTTTTTCAGTTTTAAATTCTGAAACTCATGAATTCAATTTTCAAAATTCGAACATATCTGATTTTGGCTCCTATTCTACGTAGACCAATCAAATGAGCGTCAAACAACCAATAAAAGCAGTCTTATTATGATGATAGATTAAATCCATCACTTTTCTGAGAAATAAAATACTAAAGGAATATTCTTCAAATCAACTTCTAAAAAACAAACCCAACCACGTTCGCTTCATCCTTCGGATTCCACAAATTCTAATACAAAACTTCACCCACCACCGTCACATTACGCAAACGGAACCCATCCACAAAGAACCTCGCGCCCACGCGTAGCTACAAAGTCTCCGCGAGTCTCAGCAGCCTATAACCGATCGCCATGCGCTGGGCACGACGCGCAGCTACGTTTACGATTTCGACGCGCCGGATGATTTAACGTCGCGCGTACAGTTCTCGAGAGAAATTCACCGCTAACCCGCTAGCGGTAGTCGATGATTTAGGATTACAATTCGCGTATTTTTGTGCGAGACGCGCGGTAATTTAGCGGAATTTAGGAGATGAGTTTCATAAATTTGGCGAGAGATGGTTTTTTTTTGCAAGAAGACGAGACGGGGATTGAAAGCCGAGTAAAAGAGCGTGGGTAGCGGCTACCGGATTCTCTATAGCGATATGTTTGAACAGTAAGCTCTATGTGTAGTACATTGGTCGTAAAGTGATTGGTTGTAATGCTGGTAAAGTGTAATTAAAATAGAGTAAGGTTTAATAACGGTCAATGTATTGGAATAATATTTACTTTGTGGGGCTTTTTTGATAGGATGATTGATGGTATGGATTAATTTTAGTATAAGTTGATTGAAAATGAAGTGATCAAATGAAAATTGATCAATGAAAGCCTATTATGAATCACGATACAATGGATCGGGCAATGTCTGTATACCATCGCAATGTGTATTAATCTACGAAATTGATTAGCGCGGATTATTGGGATCAACGCCGTGATGTAATTTACTTAAAATCATATCTCAGAATCATCAACAAAGATTTATGTCAATAATTGTTAAACCTACGTGCTGATGTGTGTACTGTATGTTTACTAGAGAACGAAATTATAGATTACAGTCGTTAAAATAGCCGTAATTTCCATTATCTGTGATCGCTGTTCTTATATAATGTGCGAATCGTGCAGAATCTCTAATATTTGTAAAATCCTCTTTTATTAATATAAAGATAACCTGTTTCTTTAATAATACAATGTGTAGAATGCTTCTTGATTACCCACTATATCACAATATCATCAATGGCCAAACCAAATATTTTTTACACTACTTCAACGATTCTTTTACTTCATCTACCATTTTCACAACCAGCACTTAACCAATAGAATTTTAAACTTTTATAAATTTCAGTATCCCATTAATATCTTCAACCATCTACAGGACCTAAAAACTTAATTCAATCTACGACTAGTTCACTGAAAAAAAAACCAGAATCAATTCTATACACCACTTCCTCGACCACCTCAGCAATGAAGAAAAACAAACACTGACAAACAGAGAGAGAGAGAGAGAGAGAGAGAGAGAGAAGGAGAACCGCGACTTCGCTCGAAAAAATTACCATTTACAAGCAGCCGAGTTATGTAATTCGGATTCACCAGCTAACGAAGCCAGCGGGCTTCTCTTTCTCTTTCTCTCTCTCCTCTACGCTCGTGGAAAATATACGGTAATCCGATCGAAATTAGATTTACCGATGCTCCTGTGCGCACGCGCTGGATAATAAATGCGTAACGGCGATGGCCTCTATCTCGTCTCCTTTGGTAGTACCAGTAGCATCGATAATTCGCCGCTGCCGTTGCTACTAGACCGCGATGGGGAGAAAGACTGGAGAAATGTCTGAATTCACTTGAGGCTGACTCGTAGGATGTAGAGATGGCACGTACGTAGCCGGAGGTTTAAGGTTGTTAAGAAATGTCAGTGTGTGTATGTGTAAATGTACTTTTTATATGGTATACTCGGAAGTAGTGCAAATATATGAGCATGTTATAACGATTTATATTATGCGCGAATGGTTTGCTCAACGAAGTCAAACAAAACGTGCGAATTGTGAAAATGATTTTCAAATATTTGGTAAGCGGTAGTGGCTGTAATTTATCGAATTATTGTATATTGATTCGGTCGTAATAGTTAGCTTATACTTATTTCTTATTAAATTTAACGTAAATTATTTTGAATCGAAGCGCTAAAATTTTAAACGATTTCGAGTAATTTCTAAAACTGTTTTCGAATCGAATAAACAAGGAAATATCAATTAAATATCAGATACGGTCTGTTCGATTACGAGCCGGAATGCAGCGCTTTTTCATTTACCTTGATTTCTATTTCCAATCGTTTATTTTCGTTTAACTTATCTATAATTGAATCACTATCGCATTTAGAACCTTTCGAGCGAAAAAAAGGCATTACAGCAATTGAAATATGAAGTATCGATCATATTTAATTAAAAAAAGTAATAGGTATAGTGCTGATTGTTAAAAGATAAATTATTTATTGATTCCTAGAAACAATATATAAATAATAAATAGACAATCGATTGAGTTAACAATGTAGACATAATAGAGTTGTATTTATAACAAGATTTCGAAAAAAAAAAAATTTAGTTACCAATTCAGAGATCCCCGAAACCATGTAAACCGTCAACCATGACAAACCTACTTTCCTAAAAAAGCAACAAGCAACACACATGCATGGCAAGTATTTTTCACAGACATCGATAATCATTTACACCAAAAAGTTCCACTAATAACGCAAACTCAGCACGGTACGCTACTACCATCTAATTTCACGCGCAGAAAAGGGCTACAGCTACGGTAGTCCAAGCCCAAGCTCAGAGCGGAGATCGCACAAAAGAAAGTTATCGGTAACGAGTGGCGGCCGTGGCTCTTGATTTACACTACCTCTCGAAGCCACGTGATAAAAGAAGATGCGTGTGCTTATGAAACTTCGTCGGCCAGATTGTCAGAGCCTCTTTTGTCTATCGTGGATGAGGTAAGAGACAAGAAGCGAAACGTTTTGTAGGGTGATTGAATGGAGTTCAAAAGAATACGTGTGAGGTTTAAAACGTAGAAAAATGTTGGATAATGAGGTGTGTTATGAGAGGAGAAATGTTTGTAATGATTTTGTTTGATGTTATAAAATATCTGACAGCAAAATATATATCTTATTTCAATATAAATAACAGTTGGTGGCTTTTGAGTGATTTACAATACGTTGCTGCAATATATAAATAAAAAACCGTTATTACATCATTCGACTGTCTCTCGGATTTATCGTCATAATAAATAATTTATTATTTGGTCAGGTGTCAGTGACTCTTCGTGGGTTACTTATTTTAACAAGCTTATAGGTATCTATGAAGAGGATGTCCATAAACAATTTCACTGTACATATTGCTGGTTATGTCTTTAAACGTTTTTATCGAACTGGTCGTTAATTACTATATGAAAGTATAAAGTATGAGTGTAGTACGAGGTTTACAAGATTTTACAACATCTTTTATGAAGATTGTGGTCCACCGTAATTAATTTTTATTTAAATTAATCACCATTATTGACTAAAAATAGTCGAAAACTTTACGAAATGTAAAATAATTTCACAAAATTGTAATTTTCCCTCATTCCCAATCAATATTTAACAAAACCGTTAAAAGTGACAAACTCTCTCCTACAAATGGACGACTGAAAACCTCATAAAACCAACTTTCACCTTGTCAACTGTACTAATAATTACAAAACGTATCCACGCCAAGTCCACGAGTTCGCAGCTCAATAGCCAGCCATCAGTAACACAAAGTGGAAGAAGAAGAAGAAGACGAAGAAGAGCCAACCCTTTCCGGACTTTCTCTCGCGGCTGCAGTCATAAGCCGATTACACAGTTATAATTAATCGAATCCGAGCGAACGAGAGCGAGCGAGTGAGAGAGAGAACAATCTCATCTGCCGCGGCGTTTAATTCCCTTCGTAACGAGTGCCTCCTTACCTCTCTCTCTCTCTCTCTCTCTCTTTCTCTCTCTCTCTCTCGAGCATTTGAAAGGCTTGCCGCAGAACGAAAGAGAAAGAGAGAGAGCGAGAGAGCGAGAGGGGAAGGCCGTCGTCTTCGTCTCTTCCTTTGTCGACAAAGAACCGGCCGGCAGTCAAAGTAATTGCGCGGCAATGGCTTCGCAAACAGCGTCGCCAAGCTGAGTTTTCAAGCGGAATTATGCAACGTACCGAAAGAAAGGGAGAAGTCGACGACGACGAGGACGAAGAGGAGGCTCGAGTCTTTGGCCGCGAGCTGTAATGAAATGACAATGAAAATTTCGCTTGATTGTTTATAAAATGACTTGCCGAGAGACTTTTACGAGGTATTACACACACATACCCATACATATTTACTGGTGGGGTACGAGACTTTCTTTGTAACGTTATATGGTACCTGGTATTACTCGGCAAGAGTTTAATTAATTTTCAAGTGGATGCAGCGGTGAGAGCTTGTGTCAACAAGATCGAAAGTTTTCTATTATCGGTAATTTGTTTTATGATTTATCATACCTCCAGGAGGAATTATTATTGCCGTTTCGCATCAGTTTTTATTAGTTCGAAGTGGTTTGAAAACAGTTATGGATTCACATTAGTTGTAATGAGTTTTATCGCCCGGAATAATGTGCATGTGCGATTATTGCAAAGTAACGTTTCCTAAAGCTTTTAATGGTACATTACTTTGGTATATTCATATAGAATCAATAATGATGTTATAGCATTATCATGAAAATTCGGGAATTACAGAAATGTAGGAAATTTAGATGAACGAGGAAATGATAATTAATAGTAACGATCCAGAAAACATCATTGTAATATTTGAACATTGAAAAAAGTATTTTACAGATAATCTATATATCTACTACACTAAATCATTCATCATCGTCCGACACGATACACCTTATAACCTGTCAATGAATTATCCTGTATATAATAGATTCGATTCCATTCGACAAATTCCATTCGCAGAAGCGTCATCCTCAGGCCGAAGATCAAAGACACGAGGCAGTATAACTGGGTGAGCTAATTAATTGGCCATTGCCATACCAGCAAAGCCGTGTCTCAATTCACGCGCGAGCAAACAAGCGACTGGCTGGATGGACGGAGAAGTAACTTGTCCCAGTGTCAATTGTATAATGAACGTTTGCTCTTTCTCTTTCTCTCTTAAGGGAGGCGTCTGTCGGGATTATACCTTCTCTCACCTTACTTCGTTTATCGTCTGACTGATTTTATGAAGTCTGAAAGTTTCAATTTTCCAGGAAATGTTGTACTTGTACTGTTCTGGTTGAAGTATTTTTAGAAACTAACGGGTTGAAGTTGTACAAATAAAAGATGAAGATTAACGATTTAACGAGTATATTCTGCATTTATTTCTCGTGAAATTATTGAAATGGCGATTGAAAATAAATAATGTATTTGAAATATGTATATATTATTCTATCAAAGTCAGGGTTTAAAAGCTTATATTTTTCACAAATCTCTTTGGGCTCTACGCCTGAATAGTTGAGTAAAAAGATTGTTTAGTCGATTTTTAACAATATAGTAACGCGCTAAAGCATTAAAAGCCTCTAACGTCCTGCAACGTATAGAAATATAAAACGCAACAAAAAGATAAAAACTAAAACAAACTTCATTAAAACGAGACCAAGCCATTCTCAACTGTCGAGGGAATTTCGGCCGCCGAGCAAAACCGCAATCGCATGCCTAGCCAGCAAAAATTTTGCTGCTAACGAAGCACCGCATCATCGTATCTCGACGACAAAAGGCAAACTCAACGCGACTGCGGGCGTCGAAAAACGGCGATGCCTCATCCCAATCGGAAACAAAACACTTCGCGCGCCTGCGCGTGCACGACAATTAACGGTGGCGTAGAGGAAATAACGAGCCGCGAGTAATACGAGACGACTTAACCCAAAAACGTCTTGGCTTTCGGGGCGCGCGCGCGGACGATTAGTGCGCCGGTCGTCGACGTGAAACCTTATACAGTGAAGAGAGAGAAAGGGAGAGGAAGAGGAGATGAGAGCTACTGCGAGAGATAACGTCGCGCGATGAGGTAGTTCCCGGAAATGAGAGAGAGAGAGGCGCTATAGCAGGGATGAATAAATTGGTAGGGTTGATTGAACTGTGCTCCGAATTCATTGTTGTGGATTAAATGCATTGGATAGACGCGTGGTTATGTAAAAATGTAATTATCAAGAATATCTAACCGGATCTTTGATTGGTTAATAAAACAATTTTACAATAGTAGAGTAAGTGATTGAATCCTTTTAAATAAAAACTGTTAGTTGTTATACTGATACCAGAAGTTACTCTTTAGAATTGATGAAAAAACATTGAAAATCCAAAACAAACCATATTTGGACAACCATTAATAACATTTTCTACAAAGCATTCAAAAAAATCTCGAGTACCACTGACTACACACCTGGTTTATACACTTTATCCGAATTACCGAATATTAACGTACACCGCAATATTTCAACACCACTTATACAGAAACATTTCACAACCACAGAGTCGAAATAATAAATTTCCACTTCACCTCTCTTGGTTATATACAACACCACGGCGACCTACTACGTATATAACGTCAGAAAAATCTCAAGTTGAACTCTAAAACGCGCCCATCACATACATATACACATACATAGTTACACATTAACCTAAACGTACTCTTGACACAGAGAGAGTGAGAATCACCAGCGGACCAACCCAAAAGCCTCGCTCCTCATCGTTCATCGTCGGATTCCGGGACGTATATATGTGTGCGCGCACACCACACTTTTCACCCTCGTTCCTGCCACCTCTCTCTCTCTCTCTCTCTACACTGTACGGATCATCAACAACGTGGGCCGTGTACGTCTACACACACATATATATATATACACAGTACGTACAAGCGCGCGAACGCGGTCACTGCGTGTGTACGTATTACAGACGCGCGCGCGCGCTCGTTAGGGCCTTGGGAAAAGCCGGAGCGCGAACCGTTAGCGCGAAATATGGTCGGCTACTCGAGAGGGGGGAGGGGGGGGGGCGACTGGTAGAAAAATTTCGATGCCAGGGAGAGTTTAGGAGGTCGGAGTGACTGTGTACGAGAGAGTTCGGAGGCGATGCTGTTGCTGCTGCTGTGAGGAGGATATTGATGAGGTAAGAGGTGAGGTGAGGATGATGATGATGGGGTTCAACGTGAGGTGAGCTTTCGTGGGTATAGGTTGTACCGGGAGATTATATGCTGGGTGGCGCGGAGTATTTGTTTCGAGTGTGGTATACCGTTGCTTGGAGGTAAGGAGGTAAGAGTTTGATGTAGTGCTAAATGATGAGCATTTGCGGAAAATTTTTGGGTTTGTGGGTGTCCTGGATGTATGGGATTGATATCCGTAATAACGTTCCTCTAAGCGTTATACGAGGTCGTTTCAAAAAGAAGACGACAAATCTTTAATTTCTTTCCACTTCTACTTTCATGTTTTCATGAATTAATTTTTGCCTTTACAAGCTTGATATTGGCTAGCCATCAATGATTGTTTTTTACAAGTAAAAGGAATTTGCGGTTAAAAGAGTGTCACAAGTCCAATTTTGTCTACTCTAAAAGTTTTTTTGCAGATGACATCTACCGAATGAAAAAACATTTTTGAAGAAGTGTGTCATCTAATTCTTTTTTATTTTTTTCAAACGCCTCAGTGTCGTTTCCTTTTAAAATTTCCCATATGAATGGATATGTTCACAATCTGCTTATTTTTAACATTTGTAGCTTTAGAATTTAAAAAATTTGTAATTGTAATCATAAGATCATCTAATCAAAGTAATGCAGGCGTGTATTTCAAACCAAAGCAATTTTCCTCGACCTCTATCATCTGTAATCAAATGTGCATTTTAAGACTACATTTTTAATAAAAACGACATAATTGTAATATCATCTATACGATCCACAGAAAGAACCTGCAACTCTTTTCAAAGTTTGCTTTAGTTTAGGTCCACCTTTGAAGTAAATACGTTTTCAAATAAACATTAAAACCACTTGAAATTATTCATCAGAATCTAAAAAGGAATCCTTTCTACAAAGAGTAAAATTACTCTCTTCGTATATAGGTCAACAACCGCGCACACCTATACACACATCCACACGTTAAAATTTCTCTCTCTCTCTCTCTACCGCCGCGCCAACTACATTAAAACCCTGCGCCACGCGTTATTACAAATACAAACAAGCCGCCATAATCTCTACTCTACTCTCTCTGTCTCTCTCTCTTCTCCTTCTTTCTTTCTCTTCTCCACTCTCCGGCAACGGATCTCGACAACGGCAGACTGACACTCGAGCCTCCTCTCACCGCACACCTGACGCGAAAGACGTTGGAAATCTAGAGAGAGAGAGAGAGAGAGAGCGACGAGATAGAGGCCGTAAGTGATGACACGAAGGTGTCAGAGGTGCGCCGACTAATTGCAACCGCCGCCGCCGCCACCGCCGTCGGGCCAATTACGCGGGAACGCAATCCAGGAAGCGAGTGCGCAGGCTCATCGGAAAAAAGCTTGCGATGGAGAGGAGGGCGCGGGCCTTTTAGGTTGATGCGAATTACCGCCGACAGGTGATGGGCGAGGTTTGCGGTGTTGCGAAGGTGTATGTGTATGTGTGTGTGTGTATGTGGAGATGTAGAGGGTATAATGAATTGTTTTATAAATCAATGGTATGGCGAGAAAATGCTAGGAGTCGGTGTAATTGGTTGATATACGTTCAAATAAATCGTTGCATTTTCTTTTAAAGTGATTTAAATATTAATAGGTTATGTTAGGTAAAATTTGAAAAATGTAATAACAATTTTGGATGAAATGTTGATTATTTTTAAGAACGATGAATTGTCTGTAAGCGATGTATGTCCGTCAAGAGATGTGTAAAATATTTTTTTTGTAAATCTATAAAAAGATGCGGTTAGATAATTAGATAAACACACACAGTTTTAATTACGCGAAAAGATACCGCATTCGCAATGTTCTTTTTTTCCTTAGTCATTGTTCCAAACTAATGAGATTTGATATCAATTGAACGTAATCACAGCGATGCTAGTAATCCTGTGCTAATTTCAACCTCCTCTACAAATGTACAAACGTCATGATATTTTATGAATATAATTATTCACCGTCACGAAATATGTGCTTCATTCATTAAATGACTCCTCTCCGTACATATTTTTTCCCACAATGAAACGATACATATACATTTCTCGCTTCTCCGTTATTATAATCATTTCCCTTTTTCATGTAACATTCGCCATGATTCTACAGAAAAGACTCTCGAAACTCGCTCACAATGCGCAATGACATTTTCAATTTCTTTTTACCTAGCATTTAATTTCCTGCCACTTCCCTCTCTCCTACCACACGTAAAAATATTTGTGTATATACATATCTATATATATTCGTCTAGTAATTGCCTACAAAGAAAGAGACCGAGGATTATCATTCAGTCTAATGAGAAAATTCCTCCTCCATTCAAGGCGCACTTGAATTACACGACTATATATAGGAGCAATAGCAACAACACCCCCGTTGATGAACTGTATGAATATACTTGTAATTGGATATTTGCCCGTTAACACTGCGCACCACGAGAGCGCGTGCAACGATCTTGTCTATTATGCTATGTATAGCTAAATAAGCATCGATTGAATCTCGGGATTATTGCTAAATGCATCGAGCCGAAAGCGGCAAGCGTATATACACGTATATGTATGTACATATACACACACACGCACGAGTGGTACAATAGAATTTAGCAGATTACATTAAGTCCATTCACAGTTAATGCATTAGCCTGTCTCTCTCTCTCTCCTTCTCTCTCACTTTATGCGATAACGCTGCGCTCATTGTTTGCAACAATTAACTCGTGTACACCTATACGGTTATATACTTGTATTGTGTATACCGTACAGAATTCGTTCTAATATTAGCTGAACATTAGATGGACGATCGTAGTGTAATGGGAGCTATGGGCTGAATTTATGGATTCTTTCGAAAATTCGACTTTCAATTTTCTACTGCAGACATACAGAGTGAAATTCATCGCGCTGAAAACCATTCGTTTCGTGCCAAATACTCCCTCCCTTCTCTCTTCTACACTCAGACTCTTTCTCTCTCTTCCGCTCTCGGATATCATCGCGGGATTCACGGAAAATTTCAAATTGATTTTCGATATTCGATATCCAATAATGCTTCCACCCTCCCCTCTTACCTTTCCGTTTTTTGTAACGGCAATTTTTTCGATATTTACTTCGAGTTGCGATATTTCACTTTGTATAAATACTTTCGAATGGCTAAAAGTTGAAAAATAATAAACAATTTTAAATTTTATTATAAAGTCAAGAGTTAAATTGGATTACTGTCAAATATACTTGATTTTTGTAAGTATATTTTTATTCTTCATAGGCTTTTTATTTAATACCCTAAGTTTTGTAAGTGCCGGTTATATTATTACCAGCCCACGATATATTTTCCAATTATTAACAGAATCATCTCTTCTAATATCCTTTACCTTCTTATCATAAATCATTAAAATGAAATCGAATTTCTCTCCCTCTCTCTTTCTTGTCTTCGTTCTCAAGAGCCGCATGAAGCAGGAGCACCGCCCCTTGCGGCAACCCCATAAATCCTCCCTAATGGAATAAATATCCGTGACTTCAGTTCCGACGCGGGCGTTTCAGCAATAAAGCCCTCTAAATTTCAAAGTCCGTCTACTCTCGCGCAGAGAAAGCACACACGCGATCAGCGAGTTCTATCCTCGATTTATGCGTTCCCGTCGTTGTAGAAAAAAAAGGCAGCCGTCTCGACGCATTCTTTGCAACAATGAAGCCTGTTTGTCATACAGCTGATTACATAAATCTCGCCTGAAGCATTAGCATCCTGCGTTCTATCTCTCTCTCTCTCTCTCTCTCTCTCTCTCTCTCTCTCTCTCTCTCTCTTGATCAAAATTATACCGCCCTATCGTCGATTTATGGATGCGAAATAAAAAGGGAGTGGGCGGCATGTATGTGTGACCTATATTTAAATTTGGAGGCGGTGTGGAAATGTTCTTTCGAGCGCGTGGGTCGAGGGATGATATCGCGGTGTGAATTTTTATTGGGATTTTTTTCTTTTTGGAGGAGGGAAAGAGATTTTGATTGGGCTGACGTTTTTAATTTTGAGACTTCCCTGGGTGATTAATGGTTTTTGTGGGTCAGTGTGGTATTGGCGGTAATAGGATCTGAATCGATTTTTAATTTTAACAGAAGATAATAAATGGGATGTTTTTTGGCGGATATGTTTGGAATGTTAAAATCGTCGATGCGAGAGAAAAATAAGTAATGACGGGCAAATTTTAATTTAAAAATGTAATATATGGCGTGAAACATTATACTATTCATTATGTGATAAAAAAATGTTGATTTTTTTGGCTGTCAATTGAATAATTATAAAAAATAACTAAAAAATATTGACATTCTTTTCATGGTTACATAAATAATTAAATTTAAGAAATAAGTAACTATAGACATTAATTAACTATTACAGTTTTAATGCAAGAAAGACTATTTTTATTCACTACAAACTTTTTTACCTCTTAATATAAATGCTTCCTACCCTGTACACAACTCTTCTAAAAAAAAAAAAAGATGGAAACGAATAACTTGGAATTCCACGTGGACATTTCTCCACTCAATAAAAAAACAGCGTCGAACAGAATCGGCGCTTATGAAAAATTCATCCTTCGATGCGCGATCTACCTATAAGGTCGATGACATCCAAGTTTTAGTGATTCTCAACGCGTAGCATCGTTTCTTACAAAACTCCAGGTCTTAAGCTCATCTCGGCACCGGTTTCGATTTACAAAACTCGACTCTGGAGCTTTTTATAGTAGCGTACCGGAAAAGAGTTTTAGTGCTTTTTTTTAGTCGATGGAATCTGGGTTGATCATTATTTTAAATATACATTTTTCTAATTCTTAATTATTTGTAGTATGTTTTAGGGTGTATTTCTTTTAAATCATGGGGTTAAAATGCTTATTTCACATTTCAATGCATACTAACATAATAATCTCAGCTATGATTAAGAATCTGTTTTGTTATACGCTGTATTATAAAATTCTTTTGTTGAAAATTCGTTTACTCTTTCTTGATTACAAGAATTTATTATAATATACATTTTTTGTTGAAAACTCATTTTTTATTTGGATAAATAGAGAATTGTTTCTACAACATATACAATTTAATATTATATTTTTTTTTAATTTAATTTGATCATAAGGAACAATATTGAAGTTAGTTTTGAAATGAAATATTTTGAAAGAGTTATTTATTAAATATAAAGGCAATCAAATACATCGATGAATATTTAAAACTGTCCTTAATCGATTTCATGTTTATGATTCAATTTAATTTAAATATAAATACATATGGATAAAGAATCATAATTATTAACCCGATAAAGCGTATATAGAGTTTGTAAGCTCTACATATTATAAAAATTCATTCTCATTTTTATAAAAATACATAATATTAAATACACATCCTACATAACAATACTTCTGCACGTACTATCGTGCAATGATTGATAGTAAACTAACAAAAACTGTCAAAAATATTTATTAATTTATCTACATTGACATTCATATAATTTATACATTTCTTAATTTAGTACTTACTAAAATTTCTATCGATAAATAATTAAAAATCTGCGTAAGCTTTCCAGCGACCATAAATAAAAAATCCCCTCTCTCTCTATCAACCTATCGCAAAACTTTATTTATTCGCGCACGTGTCGAAACATCCCTGGCCATCATCATCACCGAAGAGCCTGCCAACTCGCTGAAAAATACGAGAGCGAAAACATCGACAGCTTGCTATAGTATACACAAGCAAGCGTCGATAACGCGCTTCCACAAGGGAGAGCGAGAGAGCGAGAGAGAGAGAGAATCCAAAAAGCGCGCGAGAGCGGATTCTATTCGCAGGGGGATTTAACTGCTCGTCGTTATATCGAGCGCAAGCGAGTGCTTTGAACCCCTGCGTTATGAATTATTTACCAGAATCTACTCTGCCGTACATGACGTATGCATGTACGTCTGCATTTCTGCCGATCTTGTTATTAAGCCGCTACCGCGGCTTGTGTACAGGGAGCGAGGGAGCGAGAGAGAGAGAGAGAGAGAGAGAGATAGAGAGTGAAGAGGAGAGGGCCATGTAGGATTGCAGAGATGTGCATGCGCGCGCGCGAGTGAACGTGTACTCGTTTATGGGGCATATATATGTATATATATACACGTGAGTATGTATATGCGCGAAAATGTGTACTCCGATGTGTGTTGACTTCTCTTGCTGCCGGGTGGGTTGTTGCAATTTTTCTTGTATGGCTTGGGTCACTTGTTAAATACACGGTAGGTTGGTTACTTCAAGTCTTTCGTTATACTTAGGAGAGGAAAAAAGACGTTTAGGAAGTCAATCAAATATGCTATTAATGTTCTACTTCTCAGATATGCGAGTATTGAACTTAGATAAATTCAGCAAAGAAGTGTAATATATTTCTTAGGAGTAATAGCTCTCTTAACTATTTGTCTTCGATTGTAAAGAAAACTTTGAACGCAATTAAGAAACCGAAATCTGTTTTTAGAAATTTGAAATAACCAGAACATTGAATATAAGATATAAGGACTAGTCAAAAACCATTCCAAAAGTAAAGGATTACAATATAGTAAAAAATACGGCAACATCCTTACATTGTTTCAATCTTCAGATGTAAGAGTATGTGAGGACTACGTCATCCAATCTATTTATTTATATTTACGCAAACTAAATAACGAAAAAGGGCAGTCAAATTTTGATTCACGTATTAATTCGTTTTACAAGGAAAATTCTAATCATATGGCACACGGTATAGGGTGCAAAATACCAAGACTAAGCCACTGATGACTCGCACTTCATATACCATCCGTGCCACCTCGACCTAATCGCATCTCACCACATGGAATACGTCATACGCATATCATAATCCCGGATGCGAGATTATACACACACACGTGCCGCATTTCACTGTCACCTCCGCCTTGGCACTTCTACGCGTCTGTCTCTCTCTCTCTCAGCTGGATTGCATTAGCTCTTCGCATTCGTAATGCTCCGTTCCTTCTCTCTCTCTCTCTCGCTTCGATATTAGCGCCTGAGTAAATTATGAATTCGCGCGCGTGCGCCCATTGTCTATCTACTGCTGTACGAGCAAGAGGGGAGAATTCCTCGAACTTTCAGCTAACGCGTCGCCTCGTTTCTATTGAGGATGTGTTGGGGAACAAGGGGAAAGGGGAAGTTTGTTAAGTCCGGGGGATTCCGAGAATTTCGGGGGGGGCAGCTGTGGAATGGTTACGTGCTTCGAGTTGCCGACGATATATCGACTCGGCTTCGGTATAGGTTGGCTCACAAGATATAGCTGTTTGCGCGCGCGCGCGCACTTTAATTTATTTAGAGCATTTGAAAATCTTATTGTATTGTATAGGGTTCGTGAGTTTAACAATTCGATTTGGTGCAGAGGATTTGATGGGTTGCGGTAGGAAGTTGAGATTAGTGGAAAATTGTAATTATTAATTGTTATGTTACGATACTATATGAATTTAAATAGTATATTCCTGTTTTATAATTACTCACGTAGATACATAGGGTAGGCACATCATTCCAGTGTTATAACGTTACTACTTTGCTTACCTGAAACAAAAGAAAATACAATTAACAGAGATCAGTAATCTATATCTAAACGATTTGTTTGATTTGTTACTACTCAATAAATTATAACGCCTAAAAAACTTCCGGGCCGTCAGAAGCTGAAGAAGTCATTTATTAACTAATTTTAATCATTCACTGTCATTTTTAATAATCATAAAATTAGCCGTAACAATGAGACTTTAATTAATTTAAAAAACTTATATATTACTGTTACCATCAACATTATCCTTTTTAACCATTGCATAGATCGTTCCGAACATACTGTATACGACACATGAATGTGATTTTGTGGGTCAAATGCAGTTGAAGTTTGTAATCAGCGTATCGGAAATCGTCAGAGTAAACTTAATCCTCCAGTAGTTTCCTACTTTCATAAACTTTAAGCTCACAAGAGTTCCGAAAAGTAACTTTCGCGAGTAAATCCGTAAGTCAAAATGTGCTTTAGATATATTTGGTCTGACCAAATTGAAGCTCCCACAACTTTTAGTGCCTACGAAGATTCGAAATCCCAGTAAAAAGTGACTAAATTACTCGGTAAATTTTCGAACATCATAATAATATATTGTTCATTCAACACTATACTTCCAATCAGTATTTCTTTCAACGAAGTAGATGCGGTACCATTCAATGCAGGCATAATAATAACCAACCAAGGTTTTCATTTCATCAAGACAAAAATCCTGAAAGCCAGCAGGCCAGCAGCAGCAGCAACAACTCGGCTAGTCATACACACTCACCGTTGCGCTCGCGTGCATCATCACACCTGCAGCTCAACTCCTGCCCCTCTTTCTCTCTCTCATTGTCCCTATACACAGGTCGTTACCAACGCGCGTTCGCTCCTTTATTACGAACGCAATATAACCTCCGGCAGACCGCGGACGCTCGATTCGCACCAGCCTCTCTCTCTCTCTCTCTCTCGGTCGTCATTTGTCAGGGGGATTATGTATTTCAGACAATGCGCCGAGTGCAATATCGCGGCCACCTTTACGGTGCGCCAACGCCGCTTGATTGCCACCGCCGCCGCCGCCATGCTGTCCACTTCGCTGAGGCGTTGTTTCGAGTGCTGCAGTTACACGGCATACTGCTGCTGCTGCTGCTGTTGCTCGAGAGTACTGCTGGCTCTTTGTATGCAGTCGAGTGGGGTTTCCTACCTCCCTTCCTCTCTCTCTCTCTCTCTCTCTTCGGCGTGATAATGCTCGAGGAGCTTTGGTTTGCCGATAATCGAGATGTTTGTGTTATGTCTACGCCGCATAAAGAACCGCGGAGTAACGTTGTTGGAATAGTTTAAGCGAGATATTGGTTTGTCAATGCTTCTGTAAAGGTGTTAATTGTCTTGATAAGTTGTAATAATTTACAAAATATTTGTGTGTTTATGCATACGAAATATGTGACATGAATATCTAAAACATATTCGGACACCGGGTGATGAAGAAGTGAATGCAGCAAATCCAGTTTCTTGTGGTGTGTAATACACACATAGAGATCTGACTAATGGGTCTCATCTGAAGTTTCCCGTCATCAACAATAAAAGTATGGATTTCGAAATCATGAGTGGAATAATGTATGGCTCACTTGCTAGGCTACAATAGGCTGCAGATGGATAAACTTAAATACATTCATACATACTTGATAAATTTGTTTTAGAATTTATATGCCAAAATTAAACTTAGTGAATAAGTTAGTTTTAAGTTAGTTTTAAATTAGTTTTAAGCACGTCGGACCAGCGAACAGAGCTATATGCTCTCTGCTGGATTACGTATATGTAATGTTAAATTTATTCTAGTTGAGAAATTTGTAATTTTGTAAATTATTGTACATTACTCTGGTTTAATAAATATAAATATAATGTTGTCGATAAAGCGACACTTTTAGCGCGAAATTAAAAATTCCATGATCGTATTTTAATTTAAAACATTGTGGAGAGTCTATATAATTAATAAAATATTTATAGCATATTATGACACTTAGTGTGGAAGGTGATTATTATCGTTTGTGACGTTTTGGTATCAGCAAAACGAGTTGGAAAAGTTGAATACAGTAAAAATCACTTATACATGAATTCCATATAATAATATTAACTGTTATCATTTATGCATATAATAATGTTTATGAAATTAGTGAAATATATTAGAAAGTTTTAAGTTAAATATTGCAAGTCTATTGTATCGTATTGAATCAATACAATAAATAGTTTAAGAATGCAATAAATACAATAAACATTTTACAGCTATTTTATAATAAACTAATTACTGACCACAAGAATAAGGAGACACGAAAAATGTCATGGTAAATTGCATAATAATTGAACGCACAGCTGACCAGTCGTGTGACAGGAGGTACGAACGGCCGTCCATGCAAATTGCTAAAGTAATTTCGAAGGCCAACCGTTTCGGTAATGTTCATCGATCAATCATTGCGCCGTTTGCTCCCGATCGCCTTTACGTCTTCTATTTAAGAGTGATGGCAGCGGATATTTCATTTTAAAGGATAATAAAAAAATAGTCTTTATGGTTTGCTTTAAACGGATTCCTTTAATTGCGACAACGTAATGGTAAGTAGGTGTTCATATATTATCGAAATATTTACTACAACATTAGTCAATTCTGCCATTTATATTACTAATTAAAATAAACATCTACTATACTTCCGTTAAGTCTAACTGAAGAATTTATAATTTTGAAGGAGTAAAAGTTTAGAACAGTATTTTGAATGTAAACTTAAGACAATCACGCGAAGAAAGGCAAAATGATAATCCTGAATATTCTAAGTAATACTAAAAAGAAAAATACAAACACAAATGAGAAACAGGAAACACTGAAAAGAAAGAAATTCTAGCTCAAGAACTCTTATTAGAATACATTAATAAAACTCCATTAAAATTCGACATATTCGTTGTATAATATATAGTGCCATCCAATATATATGAGCATACACATTCTTTTAACCAAGATACGATTCAAATGAATCATGTGAACAATTCGTATTCTACATCTTATAAAGACAAGGTTAAAAAAAAGTACTCGCGTCCGACCACACGCTGAGCTGCGTCACTGGCGGCTGTCTTTCACTTCGATTGATCCACGGCCGTTCCGTCCACTCACTCGCCTTGTTGCCACGGCCCTTTTGTTATTTCGATTTCGCTTCATATCACCAGCGGATATTTCTTGCTTCGTGTTGACTCGACCCATTTTCTCCGATGGCGTGAACAATCGAGCCTTTTTCGTTCTTTTTTTTCTTTCTCTCTCTTTTTTTCACGATCGATTCTTCGACACCCAAGAGAAAGGGTAAGGTTGGGGATTTGAAGTCAGTGAGTGCGATGTCCGAGCAAATGAGGCAAAGTATCGCGCATCGGTGATGGATCGAGGGTGAGAGAGAAGGGTTTGATTGTTATTTATCGGGTAAAATGTTTCTATCTAAAATTAGGTTTATCTGGAACTTTAAGAAATTCAGGAGGAAAATATTAAGAAGTAGAATGTATAGGATTTATTTCAAATTTTACATTTTAATTGATCAGTATGGGCCAAATTTGATGACAAAAAGGGAATATAGTTTCATATGATGTCTGAAACACTGTAACATGTACTTTACATACTATTTTAATTAACCAATTAAGAATTGGTGAAGATTTAATTTATTAATTGATTGATTGAGTCACAATTTTTAAAACTAATAATATATTAGTTGTTGAGATCAGAACTTCTCAAATAGATGAACAAACGTGGATACCTTTGTTCGATAGCATAAATAATACATTTCCAAAAATGAAGCACGACCGATTAATCCTTTTGAAACTGAAAGGCACACATGCTCACATGGTTTTCAATATATCACCAAACACTGCGCGAACGTCACAACCTGCGAGCGCATATATTGATTTGTGAGTAGATCAATTGTGCAATTGGAGGACGGATGATAGGCCATATTTTTGCAATTATCGAACAAAAATTATCAATTTCGAATTGATGGAAAATGTCCTCTGGATTTCCGAACGACAGGAGTAGCCGCGCGTGAGGCAAAAATAACAGTTGGACCTTCGAATTGATTTACCTACGTATCACAGTTTCGCTTGGTGTTGAAATAAATATAGATGTCATGCGCATTCGATATTTTACAGCACAAAAGATGACGAGTTAGAAATAGTATATTGTGTAATTCATTTTTGAATGATTGTTTCTGATTATGTGAAAAATGAATATCTTAAAATTGTATTAAATATAGTTAAACTATTAATATGTATTATTTAATATTTTTGTTTCTGACATCCTTATAGATACAAAATTGTATCGGTTCTGATTTTTTAATAACACATAGTAGTTCTTGTTTCTTGGAGATTAGCCGGTTCCACTCTGAGATTGTGGAAATGTTTGCCTTTAGTATTATTTAATCTTAAAACATTCAACAAAAAATGAGTTTGATACCGATTCTTTTTAAAGTAATATCAATTGCGGTAACTGAAAAGCAGAGTAACTTTCTTTCAGCTAATATTAGATATGGGTGTATGAGAAAAAAATGATCAATAATTAGAAAATGTCCTAATAAAAATAAAGAAATCGTATATAAACTATAATAAACTATAGAAAATTCAAAACTGGAACTAAAACCCGCTTAAACGAAATGGCCAATATCGTCCGCTAACTTCAAGGCTCAACCATCCTACAAGTGTTGCGAAAAAGGAAACTCGTTCGCTAGACGCTCGTTAAAACGTGAAAATTAGCAAACGTGAGACGTCGTCGTCGTCGTTGCCGTCTGCACTGGAGGCTCGTTAGAACTACTCGACGTGGGGGTGCTCGCATGCACATTGCAAGCTTGCAACTCCCCTCTGAATTGTAGAGTTAGAGAGTTCATACAAATAGGTCGTAAGGTGGCAAAATGAATATTTCAATTTAAATAATTTTTGTAGCTCATTCAATGTGTCGGCTGTATGATATGTAGGGAAGATGTGTATAGAGTTTCAGTTCGCGTACTAAAAAAAAACTAAATTGATTAAGGTAGCATTAAAATAAGACCTTTAGAAAGCAACGGGTTCAAATTTATTAACTGCAAGGAAGATTTAATTTGAGTGTTACCTATTGTTTACTATATAGAATCATTGTTACGCCAACTATACATTAAAAGTCTACAGAATAATGAAAATTTTGGAGGACTTCATAAAATATTTTAAATAATCTCAACAGAATTAAAAAGAATTAGTAAGAAATGTGAAATAAAGAGTATGAACACCGGCTTTGTGAAAGCATAGTGAATTAACGAAGTTCAGACAATACTTCCTAAAACCACCATTAACATACATAAAAATTTGTCAAAGTAGCAACTTCCCAGGACTATGTTATTTTAAAAAATTAGAAAGAGCAGAAAAAAGAAGAGGAACGATCCCTGCTTATTATGAAGCAGTCATATAAATCATAATACTTGGTACTCACAACGACGTACAATCGCTTTAGATTCAACCAATTCAGCTATATCCCCCCAACCTAATCTTCCAATCTACTTTAACTAAAACTCCATTTGAATCATTTGCTGAGATATCTTTCCATCTCCTTTCACCTCGCGTTGCAATTAACAAACAAAAATCAGGCTGCCCCTGCTAAATTTCACAGTAAGGGTTCTTATCTTCGCTCCCGATCGAATTTTGCAAAAACCTCCTGAGGGAGAAAATTAATCGACCCGCAACTTGCTTCGTGCTCGCTCAACACTAGCAGCACAGAAAGAGAGAGAGAGAGAGAGAAGAGAGCACCTGCACCGGTACAACCTCGCGGTCATCGATTTCACGCCAGCGGCAGCGATAAGCGGGCAAACATTTAGCGCTCGCACTCGCGTACGTCTCTCGACGTTTACGAATTGCCGTGCCTGCCGCCGCAGATGAGTTGGCTTATGATCGAACGGTAAACGCCTGCCGGCGGAATTTCAATCTCTCTCTTTCTCTTCATCTCTCTCCCTCTCTCTCTCTCTCTCTTTCTCTAGCTTGCATCTGCGATTCTCTTTTTGCCTAGTCTCAAGTACCGGGCAGCAGGAAGCGTTAACAATGTTAACACGTCACCATCAACAAAGACGAAAGACAGTAAATATAGAAATAAAAGAAAAAGAAAAAGAGTAATAAAGTATTTAGATAAGTAAGATAGCTAAGATAGGTACTAATTTGTAATTAAATGCCTAATAGTTTATTGACTCACTGCTACAATCTATTATTAATGTTAAGCAATAAAATCATCGACCGCTATCTTGGGGCCCGTTCACTGTTTGGCATTTCAGCTGCTTATCGCCTGTTAACCAATTTCCTCAATTAGCCCTAGGTGTCATGAAACTGCTCAAAAGGGAGTTTGCGATACGAAGCGGTCACTCCCGCAGGCGCGATATTTCTCTCCACGGTCGCGATCACGCGACGCTGGGTCAATTTGAGCTCATCAAAGGCATATTAGTAATTTTTTAAAAATCCCTAATGAATGAAAATAGCTAAGAAAAATACAAAAATGTATTTAAAAAGGGTGAGGTAACTTTCTAATAATTTCTTTACAACGAAAGAAATAAAACTGGATGTACGTTTGGCAGATAGAGTCACGAAAAAGGATGGTGACAATGAGGCACGGAATAATATCCATAAAATTAATATATAATATAAAATAAAATTTCTTTTCAATTTCGCAGTACACATGCGAATGATGTGCAGTAGTATTTGCAACAGCAACAACTGCTGCACATATAGCAGCAGCAAGAGCAATACCGGCAACTGCAACAACTGCTACAGAAGCATGCCACTGTTTGTTGCAAAAATGTTATGTATTATTTTCATTTTATAATTAATATATGTGTACATGTATGCGTATGTGTATAATATACTAATATAATATAAATTTTTCTACCCACACCAACCTTTACCAAACACCTCGTTGTCTTCCCGTACTTATTAAACAGATCTCCCGTGCGAACAACAAGCGAAGCACAAGGCGTAATCCACTATACAACATCGACTATCGCACAGTTACACGCAGGGGGGGATCACCTCTGCCCGATTCCCATTATATTCCGCGCGAGGACACGCAGTTATAACCCGTGGTCCAGCAGAGATGCCTTTACGCACGCGAGCGCTAAGCCGATATACGAAGGGAGCTTACGTGCGCGTGCGCGCCCAAGCCGACCGGACGTTTACTACGACAGCTAATCAATTTTAACATGTATACGCGTGTTCATTGCGGACGTTCGAAATTTCAAGGATCTTAAAGAATACATTCTCGATTGTTTTGTAAAGATATATATTTTATAGATGAAAATTTAGAACAAAATACAAATCGACAAGGCTCAAGTGAAGGAAACATTAAAAGCTGTTTGTAGACCTCTTTGAGCTATATCTATGATGATCAATAAGAATTTGAGTTGAAATATTTTATTTAATTTTAAGATTGTAGCCAAGTTCAAAATTATAAAGAATCCAAGGCTTGACGAGTATCAAATATACCAGAAAAAATAACTACTCCAAGCGATTTAAGAATATCGTTTCTGTTGGGTAGTATTCTCCAACAAAAATTTAAAGACAAATAATCCAAAGATTTATAAATTTCATGAATTTACTCGGACAATGAATTGTAAGCAACAGCGATCATCAGTTCGACATGTACTTCTCAACGCTCGGAATTGCATATTATAGGACGAGAACAGCGGTAGCCATCTGCCGGATGCTTCGTGAACTATGCACATGCTACATATGCTTTAGCCATGTATTACAGTCCATACATATGCGTGAGATAAAATCAATTGCTATTTGCAATTATTTTTTTTTAAAGTTGTTTACACAGCGTAATAATAACAAATTTAATCTATTTATTTAAATAATAATATTATTTAATGTTCATTTTTTAACACTTTCATATTTTTAATCCAGATAAGAACCTCGGATGCAAATTTATTAGTTAATTTAGTTATCTTTTTACATAAAATATTCAATAACGAAAATCCATTCCTATATTTTACAAAATTATAAAAAAATCAAAAGAATATCATTCAGTATAGTATTTTTCAACTAGTATATCATGGAATAAATAATGTTCGATCGTAGAACCCACAAAGTTTCACACTGATAGAATCCTTCAAAAATCCTATTCAATCGACCACAAAACTGAACTCCCCTAAAAAACAAACACTCTCATACCAATCAAAACCAAACCAAAACCCACGCATTTCCTCGTTTTCTCCCATAGGATATCTCGACGACTTCATCGCGATCTTCGCTGACGCGGCTGAAATCGTACAAAGTGATTCACGCGCGCGTATAGCCGCGCCCCCGATGCGCGTCGCGAGATAGTCGCGGTAACGGGGCTCGCTCGTGTGCTATCGAGGCGCCAGCGGAGGGTATTCCTTTTTTTTACAGTGCACGAGTGGAGTATGCGTGTGTGTGCGTGTATGTAATTGATTTGAAGGTAGGGTGAGTAAGAATTGAAATTGTTCGGTGGAATGGTCTCTGGAAATTGGTTTTAGATAGTTCGCAGAATAATATTTTTGTCCAATATATTTTAGTTAAGTAATTTGTATAATTGTTAATATTAAGTATTAAATTGCAGAATAATGTTCAATAATGCACGAGAAACTGAAGTTTTTTTAATTGTACTATAATCTCGGAAGTTTCATTTAATGCGTGATACTTAAAAAATGTATGTGCATGCTGTGTAATATAAAAATTAAAATAATATTAGAGTAGAAAGCGTTTGTGTCTACGCGTTTAAAAAGATACCACGTCCCTACACAATAAACTTTTTACAATTATACACGTGTATGTATGGATTTACATTATACTTATAGTCTAAAAAGTTGGTTATTAATATTTAACGCATTCATATGAAGTTAATAAACATATTATTGTTCATCTTACGACCTTACATTACATTAACATCCCGAATGCAGCGTTAATATATAATACAAATTTCCACACCCACATATCCAATTGCAAACTCTTAATCCGAAAAGTACCCAACGCGGACCCTTTTATACACCAACGCAATTACATTCGTGGCTGAAAGAACGTTTCCCTACCGCAAAAGCACTTTTCCAAGCGTCTTACAGACAAAATTATCGTCCGTCTCTCTCCTCACGCGGACATTTTTCCTTCATCCGGGCGTCTCGCATGCGGTTTTCCGCGTTAATTATGCGCGAACGGCTTATGACGAAACTTGCACGCGCGCGCGCGAATGAAATTACCCCATGGCGAGAAAATATTGCGGTTTAAAAGTACCAGCGGCGCTTGTTTCGTTAGGGCTTAACGCGCCGCCTGACCCACTTTACCACACGCGCGTCGTCTTTCTCCTTTCTTTTGCTTTTTTTTATTTTTTAATTTCGCGCGAGGGATGACGCAATTATTTTCCTTGCGTTCCACGCGTATAGGGCAGAAGCTCATTTCTGTAGGAGGGAAGAGCTGTGAGGGGGTTTGCTAAAAAAGAGGGATTAGGGGACCAAGCGAGAGTTATGGAAAATACGGAAATCTTTTTTTTTGTCAGAGGGAAAGTGGCGCGTCGTTCTCTTACGGTTCCGAAATGGATGGTGTCGTTGGTTACGGGACGTGAATGGATAATGGAAAAAAATGGATTTTTTGTGTACCAAGAGTAAGCTTGATTGTGTTTGGCGAAAAGTGCTCTAATGCTTTAAAGCAAGCATTAAAAAATACATTGATAAAGAGAATGTAAGAATGCAGTAGAATAGGTTATTGATAAAAATATGATCTTCAAGAAATAAAAAGCCATATTTTTGGTTATTCAAACGTGAATTTTATCAAATGGCAAAAATAAATTACTTAGCATTATCAAGTTACTAATCCTTACTAGTTTTAAAATAGAAATATTTCTGCATTATATTTATGGTAGTAATAATAAAATTTAATTTAATTAGTAAAATTGGAATGAAATTTTTAGGGAGACAAAAATAATAGTCATTTATTTGAATGATTCAACAATGAGAAAATCTTTTATAACGAAACAGCCGTTTCTTTAATATAATTAATTAGATTTTATTATATTACTTCAATTGACAGTGAATTATCTATTTTTTCAAATATAAATTATAGACGTTCCACGTTTTGACTTGAAGTAGTCGTCGTTTGCCGAGTCACTTTATAATAGATCAATCAGGTAACTTTTCCTCCTCCCATCGATCTTTTTATATCGAAGTGCGGCTGGAAAGTTTAACTGATTAAATACTTACCACTTACAGTTATAATGAGAAAAGTTATTACGAAGTCTTGCGCGACGTGTTTCCTTTTTATAAATAACTTTTTCGTAATCGGCAGAGGGTTTACCTTTAAACTGACGTGCAATAAAGCTTTCCGATTTTATTAGAACGCAAAAGAATTTCTTGTACGTAGCATTAAAGTCAATACAAATGTGATTAAATAGGTTCGTGCTCGATACTACGCGGTGATAAATCATTACGCGGGAATTTAATTTCGGAATTGACAAGGTCAGGTCAGTAGGACATAGTGCCATCACCTCACCGATCGATATAGCTATTATGAATAATGATCTATTACTACTTCACACGTTGAACGCCACCACCTGCCGTTTTAATGGAAAGTAATTTATCTTAAATTAGGAATAGATAATTAGTTCTGACAGTTATGACGGTTTTTTATTTAATGATGAGAGATATTTAAAAAAAATGATAAACGAACATTAAGATGCAGTAAATGATTTGAATGATTTAAGAAACAAATTGATTGTCAATTTTACCTTTACAATTTACATTCACCGAATTTAACCAACAGAAATAATTATTTTCAAAAATTCATAGTCACTTCCTAGTTGTTGAACGTTACCGTTCAATTAATTACTTTATAAAGAAGTTTGTGAAATTATAGTATTAAATTTTTATTTATAGGCTCAAAATTATTAATATGTTCTCTGTTGTTTAATTGATTTTATGGTTCGTAAAAAAGTACTAAAATTATTTCGTTCCTCTGCAGAAAAAGTATGCTTAATACAGTCAGTTTATTTCATAATTAACAAAAGTCTTCAATGTTTCAATTAATGATATTTTTCGTGGTCTATTATGGAACAAAAATAAATATTATATGCTGGACTAAAATTACTATGAAAACATTACACACCACAACTACAATACTTTTTTCTAACACTAACTCTCAAAACCATAACCAATCCACAAATCTCTATAACTTAAAAAAACTCAAAGCACCATCGCGTCGTCCGCTACACCCCGATCGAATTATTACCGAAGCATGCGCGCGTAGTCCGAGAATTAGGCCAGACGGCCGCTGCCCCCTCCTGCTTTGATCCGAATTCGATTCCATCGGGAGATTATCGGGGGAATTCATCTTCCCGGGGAGCGAAGGACTCTGGCCAACTCGCCAGGAATTTCCGCTAGCGAGCGAGTAGCTGTCCGAGAGAACAGAAACAGCAGCAGCAGTAGCGGCAACGTCTGCAAGAGTTTTGCTCACAGAGAGTACTGCGAGTTTTGGAATTGCTGGGTGGAACTGACAATGCATGATGGCAACAATGATGGTTTGGAGTTGAGCGTAAAGTGAAGTTAATGATTTGTAGGATGCGTTCCGAGTGGGGAAAATCTAGTTGTGCAAAAGATCTGGTAAATAGAGCTTCACAATTTCGGATCATGGATTTGAGAATCTCTTTTTGTGAGTAAATTAGCATTTCAACGATATATTGAGTTTTCTCTTGTTACAAAGGTTCCTGAACTGGTGCATAAATATTAAGTGTATACATTTACAGTGGATTTTGACACAAAATATTACTTTTTAGTTACTTATAAAAACTAATGTAAAAGTGCTTTTCTGAGTACGAATTCCGCATAAAAATGTTAAACATATGATGTTTGCTAAACATTAATGTACTTATAATTACCTGTTTTATTTCTACGTTTACCACCAAACAGTAAATAACGCTTAATCTTATATGGAAAGCATTCCCTGAACCAATTACTACTCTAAACGATACATTATGGGATCAGCAAATACTTCTGTAAGGTCTTGTTAAGACCCTATGATTGTTAACGCTCGATTTGTTCCCGTGAAAAGGACAGCCGTTATCGCAAGGGTCCAGAAAATGCTGACGTTTTGTAGTGGAAGTGTAATGAGGGAGACCCAAAATTTTAGCAAAATAAAAAGATCGTATTGGTTCAGTTTACGATGCAAATAATGATTTATTAAAGTATGGAATTTAAATAGTTTGAACCCAAAATATATTAATAATTGGATTATAAGAATAAAAACAGATTCCTCAATTTAATACAAAATTATCTTACACCTAAATAAAACGTACAAGTTTAACGTACTACATATCCTGTCCAATCATAGCCAATCAGTCTCTCAGCGGCGAAAAAAAGTACACCATCATGTAGAAAGACAGTGAGGCATCATCCTCGACCTCTTTCCATCCCACCTGTCACACATCGCTTCGACCAACCTTCACCAAAACAACCATTCCGATCCTCATCCCTAAAACCCTTTTCTTCTCTCTCTCTTCCTCTCTGGCTTTCTACGCTCCGCAATTCGAACGCCGACTCGAGGGACGGACGGAGCTATTAAGCAGCGGAGGATTATGAGAGCTTTTGATCCCCTCGAGCATGACCGGACCGGACCCAAGGGATCTATATGTGTGTGTGCATGTGTATGTGTGTGTGTGTGTGTATATGTGTCGTAGGTGGGCATTGTCCCTCCCGTTCTTTTCGAGAGATTGCGAGTAGCCGTGCGAGATTGTGGAAGTTTCGGCTGATGAGGAGGTTGGCCGAGTTTTTGCGAAGGTGGGGCCTGAATGAAGGGATTTGATTTAGAGGATTGCGATGGAAGTGACGAAGATGCCAGTGGATTAAATTCATAGAGGTGTTATGACGACGTATGTTATGGTCTAATATAGAAGTATCGCGTGAATTCATTTTTTATTGCGAATGTAATATATTTGATAGTCTCATCAGAAAATATATGTGGATAGTTTGTTATTAAAGAATATTTAGTAAAATATTCAAACAATGTTATAAGTATCTTTCTAAGCATCAAGATTTCTAATAAAAAACTGTGCAGTGGCTTATATATTCATCGCAATAGTAGACCCAACTACGATATATTTAAGATATTTATAACTAATTAATATTTTAAACTTAATTCTTGGAGACACCATATCAAAGAGCGCGGGAGCACACTGAAGGCAAGTATAGGAAGAGCCTTAAGGAGTGACCGCGCGATGATATACATTGAAATGGATTTACGAGAATACATATCCTATTCTGAAAATTCTATAAATCTTTTTTTTTTCAACAATAATATAAAATTGTAAATTCGACGGTAAACCTCAATAGTAACAATTTTATAACATCTGATTATATTCTACGCTTCTTTCACCTTTATCTCAGAAATAATTTTGACCGTTAGTAATGTTTCACGACAGTTTACCAGACGTTCCAGTCGCAGGCCACCCAGCTCGAACAACGAAATTTCGCCAATATGACTTATTAAATTCCAGCTCTCTTCGCTCGACGACGACAACGACATTGTTTCCACTGCGCTTGTTCCGACGAAAGGTCCGCTTTGGTTCGTCGTTCCCGTGTACTCTCTCTTTCTCTCTTCCTCTCTTTCTTTCGCTCGTTTCGCCGGACGAAAGGAGGCGTTTGATGTCCCGGTGGCGAGTGAAAAAGAAGGAAAAGAGCTGACTGCTGCTGCTGCTGCTACGTCGTCGTTGGATTTTCATCGTCGTCGTCGCCGACGACGACATCGGCGAGAGTCGCTTGTCGAAGGAGTGGTCCGATGGTCCTTTTCCGCTTTTTCGGTCCGCCTCGGTCCTGACTCTCAGGGACGTGGGAATTGACCGGAAAATTGAGCTTTTGTAATGGAGTGCATAGCTTCCTTTGTTTCTTTTCCTCTTTTCTTTCTCTGCACGCAGTAGGAGCTTTGAAAGATTAAGATCTTCGGATGTTTTTAGATGGATGATAAATAGTGAGCTTTTGCAAAAAAGAGTATCTTCGTTTATTATTTGATTTCCATATTTTATGCAACAGGTGCTTCGTAATCAACTTCGCAGTTATTTAGAAAAAAGAACCGTTTCTAAGGTATTTATTATGAAAAGAAAACTTTTGATATTTCTAAAGAAGTGATAATTGCAAATTAAATTGTACAAAAGAAGTGAAAAATTCTAAGTTATTCAGAATGATTCTACATTTATTACTATACCAGTACAAATGAAAGCAAATCTTATCCACTAAGGATTGAATATACGATACCCAATCCTACATCTATTTAACTGTCTTATTTGCGTCCCATTCAAAACTCACTCACAACGCAATTCAATCACTCCAACACAACTTCTACAATATAACCACCGGTAAAAAAAAACCCTGACAAACTCTCATTTCTCACAAATGACTCATCGACACTCATTGCCACGCTACGATACAATCACTGCTCGCATCCTTTCACCCATTGCGGCACACCTCTTCTCCTCTAACATAAAACAAAAAAGAAAAAACAAAAAAAAAGAACCAAACGCAGGGAGAAACAAAAGATCACGCGTGCGCCGCGCGATAAGCGGCGGATATTAAATCGCCATTCAGCAAGAGAGCGCCGCGCCGATTGCCATTATATGCGCGCGTGTGCTGTGTGCCACAATGGCATCGATCGCACGCGCGGTGCGAGCTCTTCGTGCTCCACCCCCGAACAAAGAAGAGAAAAAATGGGAGAGAGAGTTGAGCTTATCGCGAGCATGCGAGAGGCTAATGCGCCGCTGGATGTGGGCAGATACGCGGATAGATGAGTGTGTGGGTGTGGGATTAACTCTGTGTGAGTGGGGTATGGAAAAAGTGGTTGCGGAAGGTTCGTCGTGGTTCGCTGCGGTTTGGGAATGTTAAAAAGCGATTAAACAAAAATGGCGATTTTCATGGTCTATTATTAGTTTTATTATTAGTGAAGTTTAGTTACGATATTAAATTTATTTGCTAGGATGAAGAATAAACAAAGTAATTTCGTTCACAACCTCATATTTTACAGTTGCTGTTCAAGAGTACAGCACACGTATTTCAAATATTTATCCAAGTATGCAAAATTTCAAGTGTCTCGTCGAAAGTTTATCATAATGCTACCACATTTTCTCTCAAAGTTTTCGTTATTTAGCCAAATTTCATAACTGAAAAAGTTGCTACCCTGTAAAACAGAATAGAAGAGAAAGAGAGAGAGAGAGAGACAATGCAGTCGAGTGCACACACACAAAAGAATGTTGTATAAGATCTCTTGGAAGGAATAGTTCAAGAGTCCTTAATAACAATATCCAACTACCACAAAGTCACTTCTCGTTCACTGTTCAGTAAATTCGAAACAATAGCATCAGTGTTATCGTCGTTCCGCAAAGTTCCCCCAGTCAAGTGTTAAAGCCATTCTAAACTTTCATCAAGATGAGGTAACAAGCGGTTGCAACTTGTATGTGTATGTGTGCGCTTGCACTTGAGTAAAATATCTTACGATTCAGCTATTACAAAGGATATTCCGCCGCGCAAAAATGACTATTTTCATATTTTCAGAGAGAGAGAGAGAGAGAGAGAGAAAAGAGCATAAATTCCGGCTAGGTTTGGCTTCGCAGTAATTACTTGTAGTTTGTAGAGGTGACATTAATGTAAAATGGACATTATCTATTTAAGGTTATTACAGTAAACTGTACTGATAAGTTTTGAGTGATTGAAACATTTAATCGTTTAATAGTGTTAGTGTTGACAAATTTTTATCTTTCTAATATTCAAAATTCGACGAATTTTTACGTCTTATATACTAAATTATGCGTTTATGCAACAAATTTAATGTCAGAGCCGCGATCCACTGTTGCCACTATGCATGTTCATAGCGGCGACGAATTTTGATGTTTCAATTACCAATATTGATCTTGTTAGTTGGTATGTTATGTACTAGAGAAATCCAAACTATGCAAGTTTATGCAAACCCTGAGGTTACAATTTTGTAATTGTGGTGTAGCTAATAAGATCATTCTGAAATTCTCAAAAATGTAAAATTCTCATACTTTTGATCACTTCTCCACTAATAACAAGAAGTAAATCAAGTTCAGAATCCTCTGTTAACATTGTCCAAAAACACTTCGATCAATTAATCCAATCGACAGTGATTTCACCCTACTGTATAAAATCAAACCAGTTCGATCAGTTGGTATTATCAACCGATCTTTTACACACATACACACATATCAAGTCCCTAGCCAACATTGCAACCCAACACCCGCGCTAGCCTTCAACGAATTCAATTAAAAATCCATCGACAGCGATATCAGGCCACTCGCACTTTGGCATCGTAAATCAAACTACTGTTTTTCTTCGTAAACACTCATCCCCTTCACCTCAGGCAACTGTTCTTCCGTACACACATACACTTCCGCTAATACATCCCCTCTATATGCTCTTAGCGTCTTAGACCTCCACGTAGCGTTGAACGAAATCAAGAGCGATGATCGCGCATATAGGCGTGTACGTTTTCTCGACGAGCCGATGACAGCGCGATTCGCACAGAGCCGCGTGCGACCTATCCGTGCCTTCATCTCACTCTCTCTCTCTCTCTCTCTCTTTGGGCGAGTCTTTTTCTCGATCGATCGACGCGTAACGCGATATTGCCGGTGTGGATTTGAAATCCGAGGCGTGGAGGCGGGGCGGAACCTTTTTGTGTGCGCGCGCGCGCTTTGCCTGCGTAATTGCAAGGTGCGGTGTACGTTCGGCATGAAGGGGGGAAGCCCGATTGTCGACACTCGGTTCTTGACCTTTGCGAGTCTGGTTGTATGTACGCGTGTATGTGTGTGTTATGTGAGAAAGGAAGGGCGAATGATGATGAGGAATGCGACAATTTGCTACACTATAGGGCCGAATCCATCTCAAATCAGGTGGTCCGCGTATGCCTATCTCACCGATCATTTTGGGATAAAAGTATTCATGT